>CM074724.1:1615672-1688172 GCA_037306005.1 Rhinophrynus dorsalis | reverse complement strand
GCTAGGGACAATACGCAGTGGATAGTCAGACAGAGCCACAGGTCTGCACCAGATTGTGTATCCAACTAAGCTAGGGACAACAGGCAGTGGATAGTCAGACAGAGCCACAGGTCTGCACCAGAATGTGTATCCAACTAAGCTAGGGACAACACGCAGTGGATAGTCAGACAGAGCCACAGGTCTGCACCAGAATGTGTATCCAACTAAGCTAGGGACAACACGCAGTGGATAGTCAGACAGAGCCACAGGTCTGCACCCGATTGTGTATCCAACTAAGCTAGGGACAACACGCAGTGGATAGTCAGACAGAGCCACAGGTCTGCACCAGATTGTGTATCCAACTAAGCTAGGAACAACTTGCAGTGGATAGTCAGACAGAGCCACAGGTCTGCACCCGATTGTGTATCCAACTAAGCTAGGGACAACACGCAGTGGATAGTCAGACAGAGCCACAGGTCTGCACCCGATTGTGTATCCAACTAAGCTAGGGACAACAAGCAGTGGATAGTCAGACTGCACCAGATTGTGTATCCAACTAAGCTACGGACAACACGGAGTGGATAGTCAGACAGAGCCACAGGTCTGCACCCGATTGTGTATCCAACTAAGCTAGGGACAACACGCAGTGGATAGTCAGACAGAGCCACAGGTCTGCACCAGATTGTGTATCCAACTAAGCTAGGGACAACACGCAGTGGATAGTCAGACAGAGCCACAGGTCTGCACCAGAATGTGTATCCAACTAAGCTAGGGACAACACGCAGTGGATAGTTAGACAGAGCCACAGGTCTGCACCCGATTGTGTATCCAACTAAGCTAGGGACAACACGCAGTGGATAGTCAGACAGAGCCACGGGTCTGCACCAGAATGTGTATCCAACTAAGCTAGGGACAACACGCAGTGGATAGTCAGACAGAGCCACAGGTCTGCACCAGAATGTGTATCCAACTAAGCTAGGGACAACACGCAGTGGATAGTCAGACAGAGCCACAGGTCAGCACCAGATTGTGTATCCAACTAAGCTAGGGACAACACGCAGTGGATAGTCAGACAGAGCCACAGGTCTGCACCAGAATGTGTATCCAACTAAGCTAGGGACAACACGGAGTGGATAGTCAGACAGAGCCACAGGTCTGCACCAGAATGTGTATCCAACTAAGCTAGGGACAACACGGAGTGGATAGTCAGACAGAAGCACAGGTCTGCACCAGATTGTGTATCCAACTAAGCTAGGGACAACACGCAGTGGATAGTCAGACAGAGCCACAGGTCTGCACCAGAATGTGTATCCAACTAAGCTAGGGACAACACGCAGTGGATAGTCAGACAGAGCCACAGGTCTGCACCAGAATGTGTATCCAACTAAGCTAGGGACAACACGCAGTGGATAGTCAGACAGAGCCACAGGTCTGCACCAGATTGTGTATCCAACTAAGCTAGGGACAACACGCAGTGGATAGTCAGACAGAGCCACAGGTCTGCACCCGATTGTGTATCCAACTAAGCTAGGGACAACACGCAGTGGATAGTCAGACAGAGCCACAGGTCTGCACCAGAATGTGTATCCAACTAAGCTAGGGACAACACGCAGTGGATAGTCAGACAGAGCCACAGGTCTGCACCCGATTGTGTATCCAACTAAGCTAGGGACAACACGCAGTGGATAGTCAGACAGAGCCACAGGTCTGCACCCGATTGTGTATCCAACTAAGCTAGGGACAACTTGCAGTGGATAGTCAGACAGAGCCACAGGTCTGCACCAGATTGTGTATCCAACTAAGCTAGGGACAACTTGCAGTGGATAGTCAGACAGAGCCACAGGTCTGCACCCGATTGTGTGTCCAACTAAGCTAGGGACAACACGCAGTGGATAGTCAGACAGAGCCACAGGTCTGCACCCGATTGTGTATCCAACTAAGCTAGGGACAACACGGAGTGGATAGTCAGACAGAGCCACAGGTCTGCATCAGATTGTGTATCCAACTAAGCTAGGGACAACACGCAGTGGATAGTCAGACAGAGCCACAGGTCTGCACCCGATTGTGTATCCAACTAAGCTAGGGACAACACGCAGTGGATAGTCAGACAGAGCCACATGTCTGCACCAGATTGTGTATCCAACTAAGCTAGGGACAACACGCAGTGGATAGTCAGACAGAGCCACAGGTCTGCACCAGATTGTGTATCCAACTAAGCTAGGGACAACATGCAGTGGATAGTCAGACAGAGCCACAGGTCTGCACCAGAATGTGTATCCAACTAAGCTAGGGACAACACGCAGTGGATAGTCAGACAGAGCCACAGGTCTGCACCAGAATGTGTATCCAACTAAGCTAGGGACAACATGCAGTGGATAGTCAGACAGAGCCACAGGTCTGCACCAGAATGTGTATCCAACTAAGCTAGGGACAACACGCAGTGGATAGTCAGACAGAGCCACAGGTCTGCACCAGAATGTGTATCCAACTAAGCTAGGGACAACACGCAGTGGATAGTCAGACAGAGCCACAGGTCTGCACCAGAATGTGTATCCAACTAAGCTAGGGACAACATGCAGTGGATAGTCAGACAGAGCCACAGGTCTGCACCAGATTGTGTATCCAACTAAGCTAGGGACAACACGCAGTGGATAGTCAGACAGAGCCACAGGTCTGCACCAGATTGTGTATCCAACTAAGCTAGGGACAACACGCAGTGGATAGTCAGACAGAGCCACAGGTCTGCACCAGAATGTGTATCCAACTAAGCTAGGGACAACATGCAGTGGATAGTCAGACAGAGCCACAGGTCTGCACCAGAATGTGTATCCAACTAAGCTAGGGACAACACGCAGTGGATAGTCAGACAGAGCCACAGGTCTGCACCAGAATGTGTATCCAACTAAGCTAGGGACAACATGCAGTGGATAGTCAGACAGAGCCACGGGTCTGCACCAGAATGTGTATCCAACTAAGCTAGGGACAACACGCAGTGGATAGTCAGACAGAGCCACAGGTCTGCACCAGAATGTGTATCCAACTAAGCTAGGGACAACACGCAGTGGATAGTCAGACAGAGCCACAGGTCTGCACCAGAATGTGTATCCAACTAAGCTAGGGACAACAAGCAGTGGATAGTCAGACAGAGCCACAGGTCTGCACCAGATTGTGTATCCAACTAAGCTAGGGACAACACGCAGTGGATAGTCAGACAGAGCCACAGGTCTGCACCAGATTGTGTATCCAACTAAGCTAGGGTCAACACGCAGTGGATAGTCAGACAGAGCCACAGGTCTGCACCAGATTGTGTATCCAACTAAGCTAGGGACAACACGCAGTGGATAGTCAGACAGAGCCACAGGTCTGCACCAGATTGTGTATCCAACTAAGCTAGGGACAACACGCAGTGGATAGTCAGACAGAGCCACAGGTCTGCACCAGAATGTGTATCCAACTAAGCTAGGGACAACACAGAGTGGATAGTCAGACAGAGCCACAGGTCTGCACCAGATTGTGTATCCAACTAAGCTAGGGACAACATGCAGTGGATAGTCAGACAGAGCCACGGGTCTGCACCAGAATGTGTATCCAACTAAGCTAGGGACAACACGCAGTGGATAGTCAGACAGAGCCACAGGTCTGCACCAGAATGTGTATCCAACTAAGCTAGGGACAACACGCAGTGGATAGTCAGACAGAGCCACAGGTCAGCACCAGATTGTGTATCCAACTAAGCTAGGGACAACACGCAGTGGATAGTCAGACAGAGCCACAGGTCTGCACCAGAATGTGTATCCAACTAAGCTAGGGACAACACGGAGTGGATAGTCAGACAGAGCCACAGGTCTGCACCAGAATGTGTATCCAACTAAGCTAGGGACAACACGGAGTGGATAGTCAGACAGAGCCACAGGTCTGCACCAGATTGTGTATCCAACTAAGCTAGGGACAACACGCAGTGGATAGTCAGACAGAGCCACAGGTCTGCACCCGATTGTGTATCCAACTAAGCTAGGGACAACACGCAGTGGATAGTCAGACAGAGCCACAGGTCTGCACCAGATTGTGTATCCAACTAAGCTAGGGACAACACGCAGTGGATAGTCAGACAGAGCAACACGTCTGCACCAGAATGTGTATCCAACCAAGCTAGGGACAACACGCAGTGGATAGTCAGACAGAGCCACAGGTCTGCACCCGATTGTGTATCCAACTAAGCTAGGGACAACACGCAGTGGATAGTCAGACAGAGCCACAGGTCTGCACCAGATTGTGTATCCAACTAAGCTAGGGACAACACGGAGTGGATAGTCAGACAGAGCCACAGGTCTGCACCAGAATGTGTATCCAACTAAGCTAGGGACAACACGGAGTGGATAGTCAGACAGAGCCACAGGTCTGCACCAGAATGTGTATCCAACTAAGCTAGGGACAACACGCAGTGGATAGTCAGACAGAGCCACAGGTCTGCACCAGAATGTGTATCCAACTAAGCTAGGGACAACACGCAGTGGATAGTCAGACAGAGCCACAGGTCTGCTCCAGATTGTGTATCCAACTAAGCTAGGGACAACACGCAGTGGATAGTCAGACAGAGCAACAGGTCTGCACCAGAATGTGTATCCAACCAAGCTAGGGACAACACGCAGTGGACAGTCAGACAGAGCCACAGGTCTGCACCAGAATGTGTATCCAACTAAGCTAGGGACAACACGGAGTGGATAGTCAGACAGAGCCACAGGTCTGCACCAGAATGTGTATCCAACTAAGCTAGGGACAACACGGAGTGGATAGTCAGACAGAGCCACAGGTCTGCACCCGATTGTGTATCCAACTAAGCTAGGGACAACACGCAGTGGATAGTCAGACAGAGCCACAGGTCTGCACCAGAATGTGTATCCAACTAAGCTAGGGACCCTTCTTCCTGCAGGGTATATAAGGGTCATACAACAGAGAGAATGAACAGGGTCCGAGTACTGGTACTCAAATGTAACCAGTTAACTCTCTCTCTGTCACAAAGTGACCCATTCAAAATCTTATATTCACAGTTAAACAAATCGCTAATACTTCACTTTTAATATCAAAACAAATAATCCAATAAAAACACCTGATATCAGTTTAACCCTTTATTAATATATGTGACCCATAAAATAACAAGGCCTCCGGTGGGTAAATCTTAGGCGCTGTGAAACTGGAGAGGAAGGCTATTCTTCATAAACATGGTGACAAACTAATATGTAGATCACCGTATCTGGCACTGCTCCCAACGACGTCCTGTATTTATCTGCGCAGTACGCTACTATATCAGCCTTAGTAAACATAAGAAGAACGCTCAAACTGCTCTTCATCTATACTTTTCACAAAGTACTTAAAGTTTGTCTACATTAAATCAATCACCGCCAATAGGCTTATATGGTACAAACAATGTTGCCAGTCATTCTTTTAATCACAGTATCTGCGTCAAACAGTATTACGGGGTCATGCACGGAAGCGATATGGCGCTATTACTCGAGGCTAGATTGTATCCTTCCCTGGGAATCTCACCTAAAACCGTACATTCACTCACTTGATACAAAATATTCAGCTCTTCTTAATAGGAACAGCAAAATGGTGGCTCCCTCAATCTTAACCTCGTGGCCATCTACTGGAGCATTCCACATACTAGCCCTAAACTTATCATTGCGACCATATTGCCGAACCTCTAACAATCACTATTAATTCTTAGTTTCTAACACAGCTGCCAACATGTCCACTGGTAGGTAAGAGGACGGTGGAGATAGGAGGAGGAGAAGGGAGTAAGAGGACGGTGGAGATAGGAGGAGGAGAAGGGAGTAAGAGGACGGTGGAGATAGGAGGAGGAGAAGGGAGTAAGAGGACGGTGGAGATAGGAGGAGGAGGAGAAGGGAGTAAGAGGACGGTGGAGATAGGAGGAGGAGAAGGGAGTAAGAGGACGGTGGAGATAGGAGGAGGAGAAGGGAGTAAGAGGACGGTGGAGATAGGAGGAGAAGGGGGTAAGGGAATGGTGGGGATAGGAGGAGAAGGGGGTAAGGGAATGGTGGGGATAGGAGGAGAAGTGGGTAAGGGAATGGTGGGGATAGGGAGAGGAGTGGGTAAGGGAATGGTGGGGATAGGAGGAGGATAAGGGGGTAAGGGGACGGTGGGGAGAGTAGGAGGAGGGGGTAAGGGTTCGGTGGGGAGAGGAGGAGAAGGGGGTAAGGGGTCGGTGGGGAGAGGAGGAGGAGGGGGTAAGGGGACGGTGGAGATAGGAGGAGAAGGGGGGTAAGGGGCCAGTGGGGAGAGGAGGAGAAGGGGGTAAGGGGACGGTGGAGATAGGAGGAGAAGGGGTAAGGGGACGGTGAAGATAGGAGGAGAAGGGGTAAGGGGACGGTGAAGATAGGAGGAGAAGGGGTAAGGGGACGGTGAAGATAGGAGGAGAAGGGGGTAAGGGGACGGTTGGGAGAGGAGGAGAAGGGGGTAAGGGGACGGTGGGGAGAGAAGGAGGTAAGGAGACAGTGTGGATAGGAGAAGAAGGGGGTAAGGGGACGGGGGAGATAGGAGGAGAAGTGGGTAAGGGAACGGTGGGGATAGGGGGAGGAGTGGGTAAGGGAACGGTGGGGATAAGGGGAGGAGTGGGTAAGGGAACGGTGGGGATAGGGGGAGGAGTGGGTAAGGGGATGGTGGGGAGAAAAGCAGAACGGGGTAAGGGGACAGTGGGGAAAGGAGGAGAAGGGGTAAGGGAATGGTGGGGATAGGGGAGGAGGAGAAAGTGGTAAGGGGATGGTGGAGATAGGAGGAGGAGAAGGGAGTAAGAGGACGGTGGAGATAGGAGGAGGAGAAGGGAGTAAGAGGACGGTGGAGATAGGAGGAGGAGAAGGGAGTAAGAGGACGGTGGAGATAGGAGGAGGAGAAGGGAGTAAGAGGACGGTGGAGATAGGAGGAGAAGGGGGTAAGAGGACGGTGGGGATAGGAGGAGGAGAAAGGGGGTAAGGGAACGGTGGGGAGAGGAGGAGGAGAAAGGGGGTAAGGGAACGGTGGGGAGAGGAGGAGAAGGGGGTAAGAGGACGGTGGAGATAGGAGGAGAAGGGGGTAAGGGGACAGTGGGGATAGGAGGAGGAGAAGGGGGTAAGGGGACAGTGGGGAGAGGAGGGGGTAAGGGGACGGTGAAGATAGGAGGAGAAGGGGGTAAGGGGACGGTGGGGATAGGAGGAGGAGGAGGGGGTAAGGGGACGGTGTGGATAGGAGGAGGAGAAAGGGGGTAAGGGAACGGTGGGGAGAGGAGGAGAAGGGGGTAAGGGAACGGTGGAGATAGGAGGAGAAGTGGGTAAGGGGACAGTGGGGATAGGAGGAGGATAAGGGGGTAAGGGGACAGTGGGGATAGGAGGAGAAGGGGGTAAGGGGACGGTGGGGATAGGAGGAGGAGAAAGGGGGTAAGGGAACGGTGGGGAGAGGAGGAGAAGGGGGTAAGAGGACGGTGGAGATAGGAGGAGAAGTGGGTAAGGGGACGGTGGGGATAGAAGGAGAAGTGGGTAAGGGGACGGTGGGGATAGAAGGAGAAGGGGGTAAGGGGACAGTGGGGATAGGAGGAGGAGGGGGTAAGGGGACGGTGGGGATAGAAGGAGAAGGCGGTAAGGGGACAGTGGGGATAGGAGGAGGAGGAGGGGGTAAGGGGACGGTGGGGATAGGAGGAGGAGGGGGTAAGGGGACGGTTGGGAGAGGAGGAGAAGGGGGTAAAGGGACGGTGGGGAGAGAAGGGGGTAAGGGGATGGTGTGGATAGGAGAAGAAGGGGGTAAGGGAATGGTGGGGATAGGGGGAGGAGTGGGTAAGGGATCGGTGGGGATAGGAGGAGGAAAAGGGGGTAAGGGGACAGTGGGGAGAGTAGGAGGAGGGGGTAAGGGGTCGGTGGGGAGAGGAGGAGAAGGGGGTAAGGGGTCGGTGGGGAGAGGAGGAGGAGGGGGTAAGGGAACGGTGGAGATAGGAGGAGAAGGGGGTAAGGGGACGGTGGGGAGAGAAGGGGGTAAGGGGACATTGTGGATAGGAGAAGAAGGGGGTAAGGGGACGGGGGAGATAGGAGGAGAAGTGGGTAAGGGAACGGTGGGGATAGGGGGAGGGGGAGGAGGGGGTAAGGGGACGGTGGGGATAGGAGGAGGAGGAGAAGGGGGTAAGAGGACAGTGGGGAGAGAAGGAGAAGGGGTAAGGGGATGGTGGGGATATGAGGAGAAGGGGGTAAGGGGACGGTGGGGATAGGAGGAGAAGGGGGTAAGGGGACGGTGGGGAGAGGAGGAGAAGGGGTAAGGGGAAGGTGGGGATAGGAGGAGAAGGGGGTAAGGGGAAGGTGGGGATAGGAGGAGAAGGGGGTAAGGGGAAGGTGGAGATAGGAGCAGAAGGGGGTAAGGGGACGGTGGGGATAGGAGGAGGAGGGGGTAAGGACGGTGGGGATAGGAGGAGGAGGGGGTAAGGGGACGGTGGGGATAGGAGGAGGAGGGGGTAAGGACGGTGGGGATAGGAGGAGTAGGAGGGGGTAAGGGGACGGTGGGGATAGGAGGAGGAGGGGGTAAGGGGAAGGTGGAGATAGGAGCAGGAGGGGGTAAGGGGACGGTGGGGATAGGAGCAGGAGGAGGTAAGGGGACGGTGGGGATAGGAGCAGAAGGGGGTAAGGGGAAGGTGGAGATAGGAGGAGAAGGGGGTAAGGGGACGGTGGGGATAGGAGGAGAAGGGGGTAAGGGGACAGTGGGGAGAGAAGGGGGTAAGGGAACAGTGGGGAGAGGAGGAGAAGGGGTAAGGGAACGGTGGGGATAGGAGGAGAAGGGGGTAAGAGGATGGTGGAGATAGGAGGAGGAGGGGGTAAGGGGACGGTGTGGATAGGAGGAGGAGGGGGTAAGGGGACGGTGGGGGGAGGAGGAGAAGGGGGTAAGGGGATGGTGGAGATAGGAGGAGAAGGGGGTAAGGGAACGGTGGGGAGAGGAGGAGAAGGGGGTAAGGGGACGGTGTGGAGAGGAGGAGAAGGGGGTAAGGGGACGGTGTGGATAGGAGGAGGAGGGGGTAAGGGGACGGTGTGGATAGGAGGAGGAGGGGGTAAGGGGACGGTGGGGGGAGGAGGAGAAGGGGGTAAGGGGACGGTGGGGAGAGGAGGAGAAGGGGGTAAGGGGATGGTGGAGATAGGAGGAGAAGGGGGTAAGTGGACGGTGGGGGGAGGAGGAGCACAATGAGGTAAAATTGGTTTGTGGGGAGATGATAAATAGTTGTGGGGTGCAGAAAGATGTTGGGTGACATTATAGAGAGAGATTGTGGGAGTTCATAATGACTTTGGGGGTGCAGGGAGAGATTGTGGGAGTTCAGAATAATTTTCGGGGTGCAGGGAGAGATTGTGGGAGTTCAGAATGAATGATTTTGGGGGTGCACGGAGACACTGGAGGAGTTAGTAAATCTGGGGTGTGTGGTGCAGCAATAACGTAAATATGATTTCTCGGTAATACGGGGAGTGGAGTCTAGTTTCGGGGAGCAGTGCAGAACAGTGGGGGGTAGCCAGGTCTTGGTTTGGCCGCTGGTACTTAATAGGGTACAGTCCACTACATGCGCGCCTCTTCGGAGACATACGGTTGCACGTAGTCTGTGTGACAGTGACAGGTTTATGGGCGGAGTCCTGCGTCCTTGCGCTCTGATTGGCCAGTGTCTGTTGGTGGGCGGGGAAGGTGTTTTTTTCCCTACAGCTGCCGGTATATAACTGAGGGTTCGGGCTGTATCCCTCACTCTGCAGCAGGTTCCCGGGGAGACAGGTATAGGGGGCGGGGTCACTGGAGAGTGGGGGCGTGGCCCCGGGGGCTGGAGTGAGGTATTCAGACACTGGGGTAAAATGGGGCATTAGGTGCATCCTATGATATTAGGGTGACAGTCAAATCTGAAGGGTTGGGGTGCACGCTCACTGTGGGTGTTGGGAGGGTATCGGGGTGGGGGGCAGTAGGTGCATGCTGAGATATTGGGGTGATATTAGATAAATCTGGGGTGGGGGCAGTAGGTGCATGCTGAGATATTGGGGTGATATTAGATAAATCTGGGGTGGGGGCAGTAGGGGCATTCTGAGATATTGGGGTGACATTAGATAAATCTGGGGTGGGGGCAGTAGGTGCATGCTGAGATATTGGGGTGACATTAGATAAATCTGGGGTGGGGGCAGTAGGGGCATTCTGAGATATTGGGGTGACATTAGATAAATCTGGGGTGGGGGCAGTAGGTGCATGCTGAGATATTGGGGTGACATTAGATAAATCTGGGGTGGGGGCAGTAGGTGCATGCTGAGATATTGGGGTGATATTAGATAAATCTGGGGTGGGGGCAGTAGGTGCATGCTGAGATATTGGGGTGACATTAGATAAATCTGGGGTGGGGACAGTAGGTGCGTGCTGAGAGGTAACTGTAGCAACTGAACCCTGAAATGGGGTGGGTGGGGTAGCTGCGGAATGTTTTGGGGTGCAGGTAGTTGCTGGGGTGGGTAGTTTTGGGGTTTATGGGGGAAGCACTTAATGATCCCAGTGCAGTTGTGACAACCCTGTGTCCCCCCAGCTGCTGAAGACTTCATTTCCCATCATCCCCAGCTAGCAATGGCTGGATGAGAATTTTAGTCCTGTAAAGCTGGAGGGCCACAAGTTGGCCACATTGCTCAAGATCAGGGGTGAAAACCTGAGGTTCCCCAGCTGTTTCCAGACTATAGAATGATTGGTGGGGATGATGGATGGTGCAGTCTGACAGCAGCTGGAGGGTTGCAGGTTGCCCCCCCATTGCACTAGATAACCCCCCTGATCCTCTGATTCACAGGAGCAGAAACTGGCAGCAAAATGGTGAAGATCGGAATCAACGGGTGAGTTTGGGGGTGACTTGTACATAACGGGGGGACTTGTATGTAATGGGGGGGTGTTTGTAATTAAAGGTGGTAGAATTGCCTGTATCAGGCACCTAAGGGTTTAGGTAGATTTTGGGGTGTGATGTTCATTACTGTCTCTGAGAATGTCTGGCATGGGGAGGGTTAATAGAGGAGCGTGGATCTGAAGTGATGCTCTGAGCTGTCACATGAAGGGTTAATGGTCCAGGCCTGTTGTGATGGTTAAAATGGCTGCCGGTCCCCTACCTGATCCCTTCAGCATGAAGTCTGTGCGTGTCTGTCTGCACGTCTGTTACACCCCCCCATCCCCTGTGGTTTCTCTCCTCCTCCCCTGTGCCCATGGGGGGGGATGCGCAGTGTGGCTCCCCTGCTGATGCTGTATCTCACGGTCATCCCAAGGTCACAGACTGTCATAGCCTGAGGTCATCAGTGTGGGAGGGGGATGTCCTCTGCCTCTCTCCTGTCCTGCTGTGATGAGGTCCTCTGCCCCCCTCAGTAACTGGTGTGGGGGGTGCCCCTTGCCTTCTCCAGTCTCTGGGGGTCCCCTTGCCCCCCTTCTCTCAGTAACTGGGGGTCCCCTTGCTCCTCTCTAGTCTTTGGTGGTGGGGTCCCCTGCCCCCCCTCCTCTCCAGTCTCTGGTGGTGGGGTCCCCTTGCCCCCCTCCTCTCTAGTCTCTGGTGGTGGGGTCCCCTTGCCCCCCTCCTCTCTAGTCTCTGGTGGTGGGGTCCCCTTGCCCCCCTCCTCTCCAGTCTCTGGTGGTGGGGTCCCCTTGCCCCCCTCCTCTCTAGTCTCTGGTGGGGTCCCCTTGCCCCCCCTCCTCTCTAGTCTCTGGTGGTGGGGTCCCCTTGCCCCCCCTCCTCTCTAGTCTCTGGTGGTGGGGTCCCCTTGCCTTCTCCAGTCTTTGGTGGTGGGGTCCCCTTGCCCCCCCTCCTCTCTAGTCTCTGGTGGTGGGGTCCCCTTGCCCCCCTCCTCTCCAGTCTCTGGTGGTGGGGTCCCCTTGCCCCCCTCCTCTCTAGTCTCTGGTGGTGGGGTCCCCTTGCCCCCCCTCCTCTCCAGTCTCTGGTGGTGGGGTCCCCTTGCCCCCCCTCCTCTCTAGTCTCTGGTGGGGTCCCCTTGCCCCCCCTCCTCTCTAGTCTCTGGTGGGGTCCCCTTGCCCCCCCTCCTCTCCAGTCTCTGGTGGTGGGGTCCCCTTGCCCCCCTCCTCTCTAGTCTCTGGTGGTGGGGTCCCCTTGCCCCCCTCCTCTCTAGTCTCTGGTGGTGGGGTCCCCTTGCCTTCTCCAGTCTTTGGTGGTGGGGTCCCCTTGCCCCCTCCTCTCTAGTCTCTGGTGGGGTCCCCTTGCCCCCCCTCCTCTCTAGTCTCTGGTGGTGGGGGTCCCCTTGCCCCCCTCCTCTCCAGTCTCTGGTGGTGGGGTCCCCTTGCCCCCCTCCTCTCCAGTCTCTGGTGGTGGGGTCCCCTTGCCCCCCTCCTCTGGTGGTGGGGTCCCCTTGCCCCCCTCCTCTCCAGTCTCTGGTGGTGGGGTCCCCTTGCGCCCCTCCTCTCCAGTCTCTGGTGGTGGGGTCCCCTTGCGCCCCTCCTCTCCAGTCTCTGGTGGTGGGGTCCCCTTGCCCCCTCCTCTCCAGTCTCTGGGGGGGTGCTGTCCCCGCCCCTGGTTACTGTAATCCACACACACAAGTGACAGAGCTGACTCACGTCCTGCTCCGAGGCGCTGGCTGCACGTAGGCATGGGGGGGGGGGGTTACACAGGAACGTTCGGTGGCAGCGTTGTCAGGGAAGCAGGGTTTAACCCTGGGTGTGCCTGACAGTCACTAGTAATACTACAGACTGCACCTGAGAACCTTCTTCCCCCTCCGGTACCCCCCCAGTAAAGTAGGACACTCCATGTATGTGTGGGGAGTGATCTGGATGGCTCTCTGCTTCCCCCCCTGGCTCCCCTTCACCTGGGAAGTTCTGTGCTGCTGCCCCCTCTCCCTTACTGCTTCTGCCCTCCCCTGGGGCAATGCTGCTTCCCTCTCAGGTGCATGTTACCCATGTCTCTTTACTCCTGGCTCCCTCGCTGGTATTTGCTGTCATCATTCATTCTCTGCCCTGACCTTTGCTCTCGGGGTAGGGCGCACATGGCATGATCCTGTAATGGGGGGGCTCTAATACTCTACCTGCCTCCTAATGTAACACCCCCCTTTAGAGTGTGGTATCACCTACCTGCCTCCTAGTGTAACACCCCCTTCTAGTGTGGTATCACCTACCTGCCTCCTAGTGTAACACCCCCCCTTCTAGTGTGGTACCACCTACCTGTCTCCTAGTGTAACACCCCCCCTTCTAGTGTGGTATCACCTACCTGTCTCCTAGTGTAACACCCTCCCTTGTAGTGTGGTATCACTACCTGTCTCCTAGTGTAACCCCCCCTTCTAGTGTGGTACCACCTACCTGTCTCCTAGGTGTAACACCCCCCCCTTCTAGTGTGGTATCACCTACCTGTCTCCTAGTGTAACCCCCCCTTCTAGTGTGGTACCACCTACCTGTCTCCTAGTGTAACACCCCCACCCCCCTTCTAGTGTGGTATCACCTACCTGTCTCCTAGTGTAATACCCCCCCCCCCTTGTAGTGGTGGTATCACCTACCTGTCTCCTAGTGTAACACCCCCCCTTGTAGTGTGGTATCACCTACCTGTCTCCTAGTGTAACACCCCCCCTTGTAGTGTGGTATCACCTACCTGTCTCCTAGTGTAACACCCCCCTCTTGTAGTGTGTATCACCTACCTGTCTCCTAGTGTAACACCCCCCCTTGTAGTGTGGTATCACCTACCTGTCTCCTAGTGTAACACCCCCCCTTCTAGTGTGGTATCACCTACCTGTCTCCTAGTGTAACACCCCCCCTTCTAGTGTGGTACCACCTACCTGTCTCCTAGTGTAACACCCCCCCCCCTTCTAGTGTGGTATCACCTACCTGTCTCCTAGTGTAATACCCCCCCCCCCTTGTAGTGTGGTATCACCCTACCTGTCTCCTAGTGTAACACCCCCCCTTGTAGTGTGGTATCACCTACCTGTCTCCTAGTGTAACACCCCCCCCTTGTAGTGTGGTATCACCTACTGTCTCCTAGTGTAACACCCCCCCCTTGTAGTGTGGTATCACCTACCTGTCTCCTAGTGTAACACCCCCCCTCGTAGTGTGGTATCACCTACCTGTCTCCTAGTGTAACACCCCCCCTTGTAGTGTGGTATCACCTACCTGTCTCCTAGTGTAACACCCCCCTTCTAGTGTGGTATCACCTACCTGTCTCCTAGTGTAACACCCCTCTTCTAGTGTGGTATCACCTACCTGCCTCCTAGTGTAACACCCCCCCTTGTAGTGTGATATCACCTACCTGTCTCCTAGTGTAACCCCCCCCTTGTAGTGTGGTACCACCTACCTGTCTCCTAGTGTAACACCCCCCCCCCCTTGTAGTGTGGTACCACCTACCTGTCTCCTAGTGTAACACCCCCCTTGTAGTGTGGTATCACCTACCTGTCTCCTAGTGTAACACCCCCTTGTAGTGTGGTATCACCTACCTGTCTCCTAGTGTAACACCCCCCCTTCTAGTGTGGTACCACCTACCTGTCTCCTAGTGTAACACCCCCCCCCTTGTAGTGTGTATCACCTACCTGTCTCCTAGTGTAACACCCCCTTGTAGTGTGGTATCACCTACCTGTCTCCTAGTGTAACACCCCCCCTTCTAGTGTGGTACCACCTACCTGTCTCCTAGTGTAACACCCCCTTCTAGTGTGGTACCACCTACCTGTCTCCTAGTGTAACACCCCCTTGTAGTGTGGTATCACCTACCTGTCTCCTAGTGTAACACCCCCCTTCTAGTGTGGTATCACCTACCTGTCTCCTAGTGTAACACCCCCCCCTTGTAGTGTGGTATCACCTACCTGTCTCCTAGTGTAACACCCCCCCCCTTGTAGTATGGTACCACCTACCTGTCTCCTAGGTGTAACACCCCGCTTGTAGTGTGGTATCACCTACCTGTTTCCTAGTGAACCCCCCTTGTAGTGTGGTATCACCTAACCTGTCTCCTAGTGTAACACCCCCCCTTGTAGTGTGGTATCACCTACCTGTTTCCTAGTGTAACCCCCCCTTGTAGTGTGGTATCACCTACCTGTTTCCTAGTGTAACCCCCCCCTTGTAGTGTGGTACCACCTACCTGTCTCTAGTGTAACACCCCCCCCCCTGTAGTGTGGTATCACCTACCTGTCTCCCTAGTGTAACCCCCCCTTGTAGTGTGGTACCACCTACCTGTCTCCTAGTGTAACACCCCCCCTTGTAGTGTGGTATCACCTACCTGTCTCCTAGTGTAACCCCCCCTTCTAGTGTGGTACCACCTACCTGTCTCCTAGTGTAACCCCCCCCCTTGTAGTGTGGTATCACCTACCTGCCTCCTAGTGTAACACCCCCCCTCTTGTAGTGTGGTATCACCTACCTGTCTCCTAGTGTAACACCCCCCCCTTGTAGTGTGGTATCACCTACCTGTCTCCTAGTGTAACACCCCCTTGTAGTGTGGTACCACCTACCTGTCTCCTAGTGTAACCCCCCTTGTAGTGTGGTACCACCTACCTGTCTCCTAGAGTAACACCCCCCCCTTGTAGTGTGGTACCACCTACCTGTCTCCTAGTGTAACCCCCCCTTGTAGTGTGGTACCACCTACCTGTCTCCTAGTGTAACCCCCCCTTGTAGTGTGGTACCACCTACCTGTCTCCTAGTGTAACACCCCCCCTTGTAGTGTGGTACCACCTACCTGTCTCCTAGTGTAACACCCCCCCTTGTAGTGTGGTACCACCTACCTGTCTCCTAGTGTAACACCCCCCCTTGTAGTGTGGTACCACCTACCTGTCTCCTAGTGTAACACCCCCCCCCTTGTAGTGTGGTACCACCTACCTGTCTCCTAGTGTAACCCCCCCCCCCTTGTAGTGTGGTACCGCCTACCTGTCTCCTAGTGTAACACCCCCCCTTGTAGTGTGGTATCACCTACCTGTCTCCTAGTGTAACACCCCCCCCTTGTAGTGTGGTACCGCCTACCTGTCTACTAGTGTAACACCCCCCCCTTGTAGTGTGGTATCACCTACCTGCCTCTGGGTGTAACACCCCCCCTTGTAGTGTGGTACCACCTACCTGCCTCCTAGTGTAACACCCCCCCCCTTCTAGTGTGGTATCACCTACCTGCCTCCTAGTGTAACACCCCCTTGTAGTGTGGTTCCACCTACCTGCCTCCTAGTGTAACCCCCCCCTTGCAGTGTGGTACCACCTACCTGCCTTCTAGTGTAACCCCCCCTTCTAGTGTGGTATCACCTATCTGCCTCCTAGTGTAACCCCCCTTGTAGTGTGGTATCACCTACCTGTCTCCTAGTGTAAGAGACACTGTATGAGGAACACTGGAATGGGAGGTCAGGACACTGTATGAGGAACACTGGAATGGGAGGTCAGGACACTGTATGAGGAACACTGGAATGGTAGGGCAGGACACTGTATGAGGAATACTGGAATGGGAGGGCAGGACACTGTATGAGGAATACTGGAATGGGAGGGCAGGACACTGTATGAGGAACACTGGAATGGTAGGGCAGGACACTGTATGAGGAACACTGGAATGGGAAGGCAGGACACTGTATGAGGAATACTGGAATGGGAGGGCAGGACACTGTATGAGGAACACTGGAATGGGAGGGCAGGACACTGTATGAGGAACACTGGAATGGGAAGGCAGGACACTGTATGAGGAACACTGGAATGGGAAGGCAGGACACTGTATGGGGAACACTGGAATGGGAAGGCAGGATACTGTATGAGGAATACTGGAATGGGAGGGCAGGACACTGTATGAGGAACACTGGAATGGGAGGGCAGGATACTGTATGAGGAACACTGGAATGGAAGGGCAGGATACTGTATGAGGAACACTGGAATGGGAAGGCAGGACACTGTATGAGGAACACTGGAATGGGAAGGCAGGACACTGTATGAGGAACACTGGAATGGGAGGGCAGGACACTGTATGAGGAACACTGGAATGGGAAGGCAGGACACTGTATGAGGAACACTGGAATGGGAGGGCAGGACACTGTATGAGGAACACTGGAATGGGAAGGCAGGACACTGTAGAGAAACACTGGAATGGGAAGGCAGGATACTGTATGAGGAATACTGGAATGGGAGGGCAGGACACTGTATGAGGAACACTGGAATGGGAGGGCAGGATACTGTATGGGGAACACTGGAATGGGAAGGCAGGACACTGTAGAGAAACACTGGAATGGGAAGGCAGGATACTGTATGAGGAATACTGGAATGGGAGGGCAGGACACTGTATGAGGAACACTGGAATGGGAGGGCAGGATACTGTATGAGGAACACTGGAATGGGAGGGCAGGATACTGTATGAGGAACACTGGAATGGGAAGGCAGGACACTGTATGAGGAACACTGGAATGGGAAGGCAGGACACTGTATGAGGAACACTGGAATGGGAGGGCAGGACACTGTATGAGGAACACTGGAATGGGAGGGCAGGACACTGTATGAGGAACACTGGAATGGGAGGGCAGGACACTGTATGAGGAACACTGGAATGGGAGGGCAGGATACTGTATGAGGAACACTGGAATGGGAAGGCAGGACACTGTATGAGGAACACTGGAATGGGAAGGCAGGACACTGTATGAGGAACACTGGAATGGGAGGGCAGGACACTGTATGAGGAACACTGGAATGGGAAGGCAGGACACTGTATGGGGAACACTGGAATGGGAAGGCAGGATACTGTAGAGGAACACTGGAATGGGAGGGTAGGACACTGTATGAGGAACACTGGAATGGGAAGGCAGGACACTGTATGGGGAACACTGGAACTGATGGTGTGTCCCCAATAGGGCTACACGACTGATGGGGTGTCACTGAGGAATCTGTTCCTTTTTGCAATAAGCTGTAGAATCCAGTCTACTGTAATGGACGCCCCCAACAGATCTCAAATCTTCACAGTTGTCATCCTGATTCACATAAATGAGATGTCATAAGATTTAGGCAGGTGACTGACTGAGGGGATGGGTGCTGCCTTGGCTGGACCTACCTGTGGCTGGGGGGGGGGTGCAGCCTTGGCTGGACATGCCTGTTTGCATATGCTCCAGTTTAAGGCATGCTGTTGCTCTCCTCCTAGTTTTGGACGTATCGGGCGCCTGGTGACCCGCGCTGCCATTCTCTCTGGAAAGGTTGATGTTGTGGCAATCAATGACCCATTCATTGATCTGGACTACATGGTAAGTGGCCACTATCTTGGGTTGATGAGGGAGGCTTTGTGGGTAGAAATGAAGGGTTTCACAGCCATGGTGCTCACCTTACCTCTTTCTTAAAGGTTTACATGTTCAAGTATGATTCCACCCACGGACGATTCAAGGGAACAGTGGAAGCCAAGAATGGAAAGCTGGTTGTGAACAACCATGAGATCACCGTTTTCCAAGAGTGAGTAAAGGTCAAACATCTGCCATCTGGTGTAACTGGCCACCTCTACCTCTGGTCATACAGCTTTCCCTATGCTCTACCCCCAGTCTGTCTAGAGCCCCTCTTCCCCTGGTGTGTGTATCTAGTGTCATCCCCATGTTCTCACATTCAGACTGTTTTCATTCTCTTCTGTAGACGTGACCCAAGCAACATTAAATGGGGGGATGCTGGAGCAGACTATGTTGTGGAGTCTACAGGGGTATTTACAACCATTGACAAGGCTTCTGTGAGTATAGTGCTGTACTGACCCATCTGTCATTCGTGTCTCTTTGGCTGCCTCTTACACCTGTCTTTCCTCAGCTTCACTTGAAGGGAGGTGCAAAACGGGTTATCATCTCGGCTCCCTCTGCAGATGCTCCAATGTTCGTTGTTGGAGTAAACCACGAGAAGTACAACAACTCTCTCAAAGTAGTCAGGTAATGTCTTGCTGTAGGATTCAGTGTCATGATTGTAAAGGTACAATGTGGTCTTGTGTAGAGGCTTGGAGCAGAATCCTGCCCATGACTGTCGCGTATTTGTATTCCTGGACAGTATTGTCCTAATGTCAGTCTTCATCTCCCTTCAGTAATGCCTCCTGCACTACAAACTGCCTGGCTCCCCTGGCAAAGGTCATCAATGACAACTTTCACATTGTTGAGGGACTGATGGTGAGTATAAAATCTCTTCGCCCACCCTTTGAACTTGTTAGCTGCATATTCTCCATATTGTCTGGAAGGGCAGGTTATGAGCACCCACCTGTGTAAATTTAGCCTATAAATTTGTTTTAGCAGAATTTATACAGCACTAACTTTAGCCTGTCCTGTTGAATACCATAAGTGGACTGCAATGGGTGGGTGCTCGGTTAATATGCACTGACCATCAGGTGGCATATCTGCAAGCTTAATACAGATTTAGCTTACCTGGTGCCCAGATAGCTACAGGCTTTGTATGAGATAGGAGTTAGATTGCCGTTCGATTGACCTGTGTGTGGTGTCTGAACACTGGTACTCGCTGCAGGCAGATGACCTCTTCACATTTTAACTGTAATTTAAGTGCTGCCTTTTGTCTCCTAGACAACTGTCCATGCTTTCACTGCCACCCAGAAGACTGTAGATGGGCCATCTGGCAAGCTCTGGCGTGATGGCAGAGGTGCTGGCCAGAACATCATCCCAGCATCAACTGGAGCGGCAAAGGCTGTGGGCAAAGTCATCCCAGAACTGAATGGGTATGTTGATCAACTAGTTTCAGAGGATACACAAGTGAGGGGCCGAATGGCCTTTAGAAGTTCTCATTACCTGCCCTAATTCCACCCTCTCCTGCAGGAAACTGACCGGAATGGCATTCCGTGTTCCCACCCCAAACGTGTCTGTTGTGGACCTGACCTGTCGCCTGGAGAAGCCTGTAAGTTAAAGTGGAATGGGGTTAAGTGCTATAATAGACCAAACACTAGAACTATAATGAGATGTAGTCTGGTAGCATGTGGAGGGCCTTGTGCTGCCCCAGAGGTTCCATTACAGGAGATGTCAACCAGTTCTGATCACACTTTAAACTGTATTCTTCTGAATGGAAAACTTAGCACCGAGAATACCCCAGTTTGCACAGCCAGAAGATGGTCACTTTAAAAAGTAAAACACAGAAGGCGCCCCTAAGTGGATCACAATGTAAATTTGTCTTTACTCACAAAGGACTTGGTTGGAAAATGGCTTATGCCAATTCTAATAAACTTCTGGGATAATCACCGCTCCCAGCAGCAATACTCAAATCTCAAAAAAAAAAAAAAAAAAAAAGATTAAAGCATATTGCTATATGAGGATTACAATAAGGGAAACTTTTATAGAGGTGATAGATCTGCTTTAAAGGAACAGTAATGTCCCAGAATCTTTGTGTGTTTTTTTTAAAGGATTTGTGCTACATAATTTCTCTCTCTCAAACCTTTATGCTTTGAGATTCATGTCTAAAGTTCTGCCTCTCCTGATGTCAGCTGTAAAGCTGACAGGAGATCCGTGTTGTCCAACACAAGGTGGCTCTTCAGCAGAGCTGCAATAGCGATACTGGAAAAGAACTCCTTAATTCGAAAGGTCTACAAAGTGTGCTTGCAAACCAGGCACACTTTGTAGACCTTTCCAATATCGCGATTTCGACTCTAGTGCTGAAGAGCTGCCGGCTGGTCCCAGGACCGGGATCTCCTGCTGTCAGCAGAGCAGTGACATGGGGAGGGAGGGGGGAACTTTAGAAGCGACAAAATGATGGGACATTGGTGTCCCTTTAAGTCGGAGACCCTGAGCTTTAACCTAGAAACTCGTGAATGGATTTTAAAGGAAATAACTGCCTTGTAACTAATGTCGGCTTGTTTCCAGGGGTTAAGTCTTCAGGCTGAGCAGTCACTCAAGTCTTGCAGTGTCTGAGAAGCGGCAAACTTCTGCTTAAAGCCCATACTCCACTCAAGTGGCCTCTTTAAATAGGCAGGGATATATTATATGCGGGGGTGGGCTCACTTGTTGAAGAGGAGTTGTATATACAAGCAACTGAAATCCAATACCTTCTAACCCAGGGGTGCTCAGTCATTTTTGTCCAGGGCACCCTTAAAGGGATAGTAATGTTTCATAATAAAAGCAGCTCCAATTAATCATCATAGTATTTGGACTTTGGAGAGTGTTATATCAATACTGTCAGAGTTGTAATTCAATGATAAAGTGTCCCCCTCCCGCCCCTTTTACTGATGTAACACTGCTCAGCCAGATCAGAAGGGAGGTGCCCAGGTAGACTGCAGAGAGGGACAATCTTCATTTAAGATAAGGGAAAAACCTGTCAAGGGGGGCAGGGCTTTCATTGTTCTCATAGGAAGAAGATTATCCCCTTCTGTTATCTGTCTGGTCTATGGACTGGATTCCACATCTGAGAAGAGATGGCTTACACTAGGTAAAAGGGGTGGGAGGGGAAACTTTGCTTGTGAATATCTCTCAAACCATAAAGGTTTAAGAGATAAGACTTATATCGTTCTTCATGTTTTTTTAATGCCTACAAAATAAAATAAAGAGAAAACAAAGTATTACTATCCCTTTAACTTTAAATTTAGATTTTTTTCTAAACCCCCTCCAACACATGTTTGTTTTTAGGACAACTCTCCAGGACTTGATAGACTGCTGTCTAGTAGTCATGTCCCTTACTAAACCAGGGCTTGTCCCATTCTAGACCTCCCCCCCAGTTGTGCAAGATGACACCCAGCCAATGGCTGTTTGGGGTTATGGGGAATTGTAATGGTCCCCCCCCCCCAATGTGGTATTCCAAAACGGACTAACCCTGGTTTTAACACTCGAATGGTGGACTTCAGGTGTCAAAGTTCTAGCATCCAACAGGTGAGCAGACAAGTACCTGGGACCCATAACTGTCTCTAACATGTTCTCTCCTTTATCCAGGCCAAATATGATGACATCAAGGCTGTCCTTAAGGCTGCAGCTGATGGCCCACTGAAGGGGATCCTGGGATACACAGAGGAACAGGTGAGAGGAGGGGACCTGGATCCCAGACCTGGGGTTTGCTGGTAATACTCTATACCCTGCCTGGGTCACTGACACTTCCTTTCTCATTAGGTTGTCTCTACTGACTTCAATGGGGACTGTCATTCCTCCATCTTTGATGCTGGAGCTGGAATTGCTCTGAACGATCACTTTGTGAAGCTGGTTTCCTGGTGAGTAGATGTCTTTTTCTGGGGTTTGTATGGATTCTTAAGACTGGTGTGCTTTGGGCACAGCTTATGCTAGTGCCTCCCCAATCTGTATGCCCTGGGCACTGGAATGTGGCAGTGAAACCTGCTGTCCATGTTCCCCAACTTGGATGGGACAGACTGGAGTGGGGAAGACATGGTCAGTGAGGGAGCGTTAATGTGGGTGCTCTGGTGCGTGTGAGTAGAGGAAGCGGGGTGTGACTGGAGCGTGGTGAAGGTGCAGCGGAGGAGTCCAAGGGATGTTTAAAGGACAGTCCTGAACTAAGGGAACCTGTTATAATAGCACCGTCTGGGCATAAAATATATCAATCTTTATTTAGCGTCCGTAACATAAAGGCAGAAGAGTGTGTGTGGGGGGGAAGGATATTTATATTAATTAAAAAAAAAACAACAAATGCTTTTGGAATGGTATATAGGGGATATCCGTGCATTGTAATTCCCAATACCAGGAGATAAATTGTAGGTCAGTACATTATAGGGATGTCTATACGTGTACCTCACCTTGGTGCTGTAACATACGGTCCTCTTGTATTTGGTGCCTTAAGATCTGATGTCACTTGGTATGACGTGTGCAGACCTCCTATTTGGTGAGGGAATACGAAGTGACCATAGCGCTCTGGCGATGAGGTGCACGTATTGTCTTCTAGGCACCCGATATACCTAAATCCCCATAATGTACCGACTCATTCCCTGGTATACAGAATCATGATACATTGACACCCCCTCTATACCATTCTCAGATAGCTAATTAATTAATTTTCCCCCACTCTTGTTACTGATATGCCCTGATGGTGCCATTAAAACGGGTTTCTTTAGTTTGGCACTCTGTCCTTAAAGGTAAAAGTTCCTTCTCCTGTTGGCACCATCTCTGAGCACATTAATGTCCTCTGGGTATGTGTGGGTGAATATCTGAGTCTGGGTATGTGTGGGTGAATATCTGAGTCTGGGTATGTGTGGGTGAATGGGCATGTGTTGGTACAGCATTTTCTCTTGTCTAACAAGAGGAGTCCAAGGGACTCTGCAGGTGGACTTCACGGTCACTTTACTGTAGGAGCAACAGAGGAAGCCTCTTTAGTATAGGCCTTGCTGCATGCCTCCATTTCTATTCGAGGTGTAGGAGGAGGGTGACTTTCTTTTGCTGGGATCTAGGTATGCCAAGCACAGTTTATCTAAAAGTGCATATTGGCACACAATTGTCCGGCACTGCCAGTTCCATGTAAAATTTGATTTAGAAGAAAATGTCAGTATGTGATCAAGCAGAACACTCTCCAGTTGAGATAAAGGCAGGAGCGGAGAGGGCATAGGGAATACTCTTTATAGTTTTCCTTGTATTAACTGGAAATGTAAGTGAGATTTAAATAGTCACATAAATCCAGACCAGTAATTAAACACTTATGTTAATGCACAATGGCTGACTTGCAGCTGCAGACTGATTATTGCACAGGTGCCAGTGATGGGCAGTGTTAGTTGTGGTGCTCCAGATCAGCAGCACACACGGCAAAACATTACATGAGACCAGCAGAGTGACGCAAAACAACCCGGTTGACATACTATTGCATCACACCAGCAGAGTATGACACAAAGCAACCAGAGTGACATACTATTGCATAATCAGCTGAGCAATACAGCATTACATAAGACCAGCAAAGTATGACATGAAATAACCAGGGTGACATACACTATTGCAATAAGGCATTACATGAGGGAACACAGTATTACCAAAGACCTGCAGTGCTATGAGATCAGCAGCGCCCTGCCATTCAGTAGTGTGATTGCTGAAGGCTTTTCTGGTGCATGTACTAAAAGGAAGAAAATCCTGTCTGAAAACCCACCCTGATCGTGTATTTGTGTGACCATTAGTCTTAGGATGTTGTATGACAGCGTTTACATATAGATATATTTTCATGTCACTGTGTATATTGCATTTCAGTGTATTTGTATTCCAATCTCCATGAGAAACCACGTGCCTCTAGTTGAACCAATGTACAAGAACATGCGTTATTTTATCACACGACAATGCACAAGAATACACATTATTTTATCACACGACAATGCACAAGAATACACATTATTTTATCACACGACAATGCACAAGAATACACATTATTTTATCACACGACAATGCACAAGAACATGCGTTATTTTTATCACATGGCAGTGCACAAGAACACGTGTTATTTTATCACACGACAATGCACAAGAACATGCGTTATTTTTATCACATGGCAGTGCACAAGAACACGTGTTATTTTATCACACGGCAATGCACAAGAACATGCGTTATTTTATCACACGGCAGTGCACAAGAACATGCGTTATTTTATCACATGGCAGTGCACAAGAACATGCGTTATTTTATCACACGGCAGTGCACAAGAACATGCGTTATTTTTATCACATGGCAGTGCACAAGAACACGTGTTATTTTATCACACGGCAATGCACAAGAACATGCGTTATTTTATCACACGGCAGTGCACAAGAACACGTGTTATTTTATCACATGGCAGTGCACAAGAACATGCGTTATTTTATCACATGGCAATGTACAAGAACACGTGTTATTTTATTACACGCATTATCTTCACGTATTTAAAACAACTGCACTCTGTTTAGTTTCACAAGTCCTCCATCAGAGGAGTGTTAAACAGCTCTGTCATTCAAAGTGTTAAACTTTCATATTTCAACCAAGTCTACCAGTAATTTAAAACAAAATGACTCAAAGTTAAAATGAAACTCTTAACACAAACCCATTTACCTTTCTGAGTGCCTAACACTTCGAGAAGCCCTCCTTGGGTTAAGGGTATGCAGTAGCCCTGTGCCAGGCGCCACTCAGGACTTGTACTGTTGGTAACGTCTCCTCAGTTCACCCCTTCAACTGCCACTGTGCACAGTACATCCACTGGTAATAGTAGATAACAGAGGCAGCCATCATGGATCCTCACCTTAGACGTAGGGCAGCATTCTGATGTGACGAAACTGTCCCAGTCTCCTCCTCCAGATGAGAGATTCTGTACCTTTCAGACTAACCCTGTGATACCTATAGTCTTCATATCTAGAAACCATTCCAGTGCCTTCAGTCCCTCCTGTCTGCACTGTTTAGTCAGGATGGTGAGGCTGGGCAGTTCATTTCAGGGCTGGAGTGTGATTGGCAGCCTGTTTGTGAGCTGCGATTGGTCTTCAGTCAGTGAGTAGTGATTGGCAGGCAGCTATCTGCAGTGGATAAAGGCACATGGCTGCTTTAGACCATGATGTCAAGAGGTGAGTCTGTCCTGGGTCACTGGGCAGACTGCAGTCAGGACCACTTTATCCAGTGGGCAGGGTCATTTTATATGTAACATGGCCCCCTGTTTGTGGTCCTTTGCCCATTGTATAAAGCAGTCGGTGTGGTTTATGGCAATAAGACACCAGTTTCCCAGGTCTTGGATGCTACATTAACCCTAATTTGTTCTCCTGCAGGTATGACAACGAGTTTGGGTACAGCCATCGTGTAGTGGATCTCATCTGTCACATGGCCTCCAAGGAATAGTCTGTCACCTACTGAACCCTCCTGTTGTCACTGAGGGCTGCTGGTCACCTCCCCCTCCCTGCTTAGTCTGTCAGTGTCTGTTTATGTGTAATAATAAAGTTGTGAAACATCAATCTCATGTGACTCTTCTCTATCGTAATAATGTGCTACCAGCATTGGTAAGAACTTGGTGTACCCCACCACCATATCTCATCCAGATGGGCTCTCCTCTTCCCCCTACCATATATCCATCCAGGTGAACTCTTATCTCCCCCCCCCCCGCCTAACATATACCTTCATCTGGGCATACTCCCATCTTCTCCCCCACCCAACCTACCATATTGCCATCTGGGTACACTCCCATCTCCCCCACCACCACCAAAATAGGGCAGGGATAAGACCTATGTATTTCAGTGGCCTGAAAAGTCACTCAGGTTTCTCCTCTCCAAGGCACACTTAAGTGGAAGTTGAGATAACCCTAAGGTGTTAGGTCATTTGCAAAGGTGAAGTGTAAAAGAAAAATAGGGAAAAAATTATTTGATCCCCTGCTGATTTTGTACGTTTGCCCACTGATAAAGAAATGAACAGTCTATAATTTTAACGGTAGGTTTATCTGAACATTGAGAGACAGAATAACAAATAATCCTGAAACACATTTCAAAAAAGTTATTAATTGATTTGCATTTTACTGAGTGAAATAAGTATTTGACCCCTTTGTAAAACATGACTTGGTACTTGGTGGCAAAACCCTTGTTGGCAATCACAGAGGTCAGACGTTTCTTGTAGTTGGCCACCAGGTTTGCACACATCTCAGAAGTGATTTTGTCCCACTCCTCTTTGCAGATCTTCTCCAAGTCATTAAGGTTTCTAGGCTGATGTTTGGCAACTCAAACCTTCAGCTCCCTACACAGATTAATGTGCTTCTTCTTGAGCCCTCCTTTGTTGCCTTGGCCGTGTGTTTTGGGTCATTGTCATGCTTGAATACCATCGCTGCCTGAAGAGATACCTTTCACCCTCTTATGATCAGCCTGTCTATGAAATCTATGTCAATTACCAGTATACTGGGAGGCTGTAAAGTTTGCAAAGAAACACACACAACAGCGTATACAATACAAGCTCTCTCTTTATTCTTATCATACATAGCATTTATAGCCCTATACAGCCCCCTCCCCTACAGGGAGGGGCGAGGTGCACAGTTTCAACATAGAGCAGAAAATTATAAAAAAAACAGAAAAGCAAAACTTGTTCACAGGAAGGGGAGAGAATACAGATAACAGCTCCTGCAGTATCCCATCACCTCCCCCGTGGGGGGTTTGGATATTCTGCACATTCTATCATAACGGCCTTGAGGAACTAGAACAGACCAGTCTGGTGGTTTCCTCCCTAGTACATAGATTTCTGCAGAATCAGTCAAATGTAACTATTAACCCTATAGGTACTGAACATAAGTATTACACACCTTATCCCTGTTCCCTTCACCATCCACGACCCGTTTTCAATGTCCTGGCTGAGGGAAGGAGGTTCTCACCCAAGATTTGGGGGTACATGGCCCTGTCCATCGCCCAATTGATGCAGTGAAGTTGTCCTGTCCCCTTAGCAGAAAAACACCCCCAAAGCGTAATGTTTCCACCTCCATGTTTGATGGTGTTCTTGGGGTCATAGGCAGCATTCCTCCTTTTCCAAACATGGCGAGTTGAGTTGATGCCAAAGAGCTCTGTTCTGGTCTCCTCTGACCACAACACTTTCACCCAGTTCTCCTCTGAATCATTCAGATGATCACTGGCAAACTTCAGACAGGCCTGTACATGTGCTTCCCTGAGCAGGGGGACCTTGTGGGCAATGCAGGATTTCAGTCCTTCACGGCATAATGTGTTACGGACTATGGTCCCAACTGCCTTCAGATAATTGACAAGATCCTTATGTGTAGTTCTGGGCTGATTCCTCACTGTTCTCATGATCACTGAAACTCCTTAAGGTGAGATCTTGCATGGAGCTCCAGACCGAGGGAGATTGACAGTTATTTTGTGTTTCTTCCATTTGCGAATAATCGCACCAACTGTTGTCACCTTCTCACCAAGCTGCTTGGTGATGGTCTTGTAGCCTATTCCAGCCTTGTGTAGGTCTACAATCTTGTCCCTGACACCATTAGACAACTCTTTGGTCTTGGCCATGGTGGAGAGTTTGGAATCTGATTGCTTCTGTGGACAGGTGTCTTTTATACAGGTAACAAGCTGAGATTAAAGGCATTCCCTTTAAGAAAGTGATCCTAATCTCAGCTTGTTACCTGTATAAAAGACACCTGGGAGCCAGAAATCTTGCTGATTGATAGGGGGTCAAATACTTATTTCACTCAGTAAAATGCAAATCAGTTTAACTTTTTGAAATGTGTTTTTTTTCAGGATTTTTGTTGTTGTTGTTCTGTCTCTCTCTGTTCAAATAAACCTACCATTAAAATTATAGACTGATCATTTGTGTCAGTGGGTAAATGTACAATATCAGCAGGGGATCAAATAACTTTTTCCCTCACTGTATAATTATATATAATATTTTTATAGTATGGTCTCAGATTCAGAATAACAACAATCCTATTAATAACTATGTCCATAAATAGATATATCTATCTGAAACTCAATATTTTCACTTGTCCGTCTTAAGACAAACAATTGTCTCCATAAGTGCTAATTCTACTGTCCATACAGCGATGGCAGATGTGAGCAAGTAGCATCTCTGGAAGCTCAAATTTAGAGATATGGAGAGGCAAGTTGTAACATTGAGGGAGACTGCCAATCTTGAGAGGAGTCTGCTGACTGAGCAGAAGGAAGCTGCTGCTGTTCTGGGGTGGAGACTGCACAAAGAATGAGCAGCTAGCCAGATGGGTTACAGTTAGACATAGCATGGAGGTGCAGAGGAACAGGGAGGACACTCCTGTATTTACTAACCCTAACAGACTTTCTGCAATGAGTGATGTTGGCACAGGAATGCCTTTGCTGGAGAGGACTGTTAATAGCTGCGAGAACAGCCCCTCTTGCACTCCTTAGATATGGAGCACATGCAGACCTAGACACGTGGTGGTAGGGGATTCTATTAGGAAGACAGGGTAATCTGTCGCCAGGATCGCTACAATAGAACAGTTGGCTGTCTCACAGGTGCTCAGATTCAACATGTGGCAGATCAGGTTGATTGTTGGGAGGGGCTGTCATGGTATATGTTTGTACCAATGACAGTCTGTGGAAAATGGAGATCTGTTAAGGATTTCAGGGATTTAGGATACAAGCTTAAGCAGAGAACCTCTAAGGTAGTATTTTCTGAAATATTATCTGTACCATGCACTACATTAAAGGCAATGGGAGATTATGGAGTTAAATGTGTGGCTAAAGACGTGGTGTAAGCAGGTGGGGTTGGGGTTCCTAGGGCACTGGGTGGTCTTTTCACTTGAGAGCAATCTTTATAGCTGAGATGGATTGCACCATAGTGGAAAGGGGGCCACTGTACTAGGAGTTAGGATGGTTGGAGGAGACTTTAAACTAGAAAAGGCAGGGGTGGATTGTAGTATAATTGAGGAAATGGGATTAGAGAGGGGGAATGGGCTAGTTCATATAATAGGACAGTACCAATGTTACATCCTGATAAGGCAAATACATTTTACAAATGAAATATTTCAGAATGACAATAAGATAAAATGTGTGCATGTAAATTCTTGTAGTCTGGCTGGTAAGATGGGGGAAATAGAAATGATTGCATTGTATGAGTACTTATCTATTTGGTGTGTGTGAAACCTGGATAGATGATATATATGACTTAGCAGTCAGTCTGGTGGGTTGCTAACTTTGTGGAGGGATAGGGTTAATAAAAGGAGAGGGGGGTACCTATATGTAAAGCATGCTTCAAAACCTAGTATAAGGGAAGATCTAAATGAAGGGTCCAACAAAAATGTAGAGGAAATTGACACTGGGGGGCACACATAATAAGATGTTAATGGGAATTTGCTACAAGCCACCTAATATTGGGGTGTATGAGGAAGCCCAACTGTTACTGCAAATGGGAAAAGGCTTCTAGGTCATGAAATGTAATCCTAACGGAAGATTTCAACTATCCAGAAAATTGACTGGTGCAATTTGACTTCTAGCATAACAAAGGGAAATCATTTTTTTAAAGGGATAGTAATACTTCGTTTTAACTTCATTTTTTTTTTACTGCCTACAAAATAAAATAAAGAATGATACAAGTCTTATCTCTCAAACCTTTATGGTTTGAGAGATATTCACAAGCAAATTTTCCCCTCCCGTCCCTTTTACCTAGTGTAAGCCATCTCTTCTCAGATGTGGAATCCAGTCCATAGACCAGACAGATAACAGAAGAGGACAATCTTCTTCCTATGAGAACAATGAAAGCCCTGCCCCCCTTGACAAGTTTTTCAGGTTTTTCCCTTATCTTAACTGAAGATTGTCCCTCTCTGCAGTCTACCTGGGCACCTCCCTTCTGATCTGGCTGAGCAGTGTTACTTCAGTAAAAGGGGCGGGAGGGGGATACTTTGTCTTTGAATTACTCTTGTACTACAACTCTGACAGAATTGAAATAACACTCTCCATGGCCCAAATACAATGGTGATTAATTAGAGCTGCTTTTATTATGAAACATTACTATCCCTTTAAGAATCCTTGATCATTAAATGTTCCAACAAGTAGAGAAGCTAACTAGAAAAAGAGGCCTTGCTTGACCTAGTGCCTTCAAACAATTCTGACATGATAAACCGTATACAGGTAAAGGAACATTTAGGCAGCAGTGACCACAATATGGTATCCTTTGAAATTTACGAGAAAGCCAATAACAAGGGTTTAACCAAAACATTCAATTTTGAAAAGGCTATTTTTAACAAAGATGGAAGCAGTATTAAAGGATTTTCAGCGGGCTCTTATCTTCAAAGATAAAAATGCACAAGAATCATGGAATTTGTTTAAAATGTTCTTAGACAAATATATGCATCAATAAATACCATTGGGGAATAAGCACAAGAAGAGCAAATTGAGACCAGTGTGGCTTAATAATGAGGTTTACAGGGAAACGAGAAATTAGAAACAGGCTTTTAAAGTGTTTAAGTCAAATGGGTCAGATGCATCATTTAAAAGATATAAGAATGTAATAAAATTTGAGGATTTTCCTAACTCCATGAAGGAAAATCAGGATTTTATTAACCCCTTAGCGACCGGCGGTCCTGGGACGTTTCCGTCCCATAAGGACCGCGTTGGTGCACGCCGACGCGCCTGTACACGTGACCTGTTCCGTGTATCGGCGCGTCACTATGGGGCCTGATAGAGATCGCTCCCTATTTTTACTTACAGCGCTCCCGGTAGAGCGCTATAAGTAAAAAGTATGTGACGTACCATGACCATCATCGGTCCTTCAGTATTTCAAGGACCGTGACGGTCATAGTACGTCACATGGCGTTAAGGGGTTAAAGACAAGGAGGAGGATATTATGCTTTTTATTGCTTTCCTTTCTCCAGTAGCAGCAAAGTAAACGTATTACATGAAAGAAAAAATTTTTAAGAATTCAAACAGTATAAACCCACCCCTTAAGATGTTGTCCACCAATCAATTTATAATAGTGTCCCTTAAAAACTGTCCATCTTTAGTACTTTTTCCTCTTTCTTTCATGGTCTTTATAACTAGAACTCAATCAAAATTCAATTTGTATATACACTACCGGTCAAAAGTTTTAGAACACCTCAATTTTTGCTTTTAACTTGGATAAACATGTAAACACTGGGTATTTCTAAACTCAAGACAAATACATATACTATAGTCATTAGATAAACATGTAAACACTGGGTATTTCTAAACTCAAGACAAATACATATACTATAGTCATTAGATAAACATGTAAACACTGGGTATTTCTAAACTCAAGACAAATACTATAGTCTGTTTAGCAGGTTTTTTTTTTTTTTTGCGTTTGTAGATGTGTAAAAGATTTTTCATGTAAAAGCTAAAAAAAGTGCCTTTGTTACTTTTTTCATCATATTTTATCATTTTTTTATACTAAATTATGCGATATGATGAAAATAATGGTATCTTTAGAAAGCCCATCTTATGGCAAGAAAAACAGTATATAATATATGTGGGTACAAGAGACAAGAAGACCAGTATATAATATATGTGGGTACAAGAGACAAGAAGACCAGTATATAATATATGTGAGTACAAGAAGACCAGTATATAATATATGTGGGTACAAGAGACAAGAAGACCAGTATATAATACCAGTATATAATATATGTGGGTACATTAAATGAGTAAGAGGAAAATTACAACTGAACACAAACACAGTAGAAGTCTTACAGCAGCCATTGTCCAGAAAGACAAAACATGTTCCAAACCTCTGGTCCTTAAGGGGTTAAACAAAATGATCCAATGCTTTCTTTTTTCTAGAACAAATAAACAAATGGATCGCTTTTACACGAAAAATCTTTTACACATCTACAAACGCAAAAAAAAAAACATGCTAAATAGATTATATCACCAAATGGAGTGATTTAGGACTATACGACTTGAAATATTGATCATTGTACACTGTGTGACATAATGTAATAGTTTGTGTGGTGTAAGTCCTGTGAAGGAGCCAGAGTGAAGAGAAAATAACGGTTATGCCCAGCACTCTGACTTGTTACAGCATACTCCAGATCAGTGTAACTTGGCTAGAGAATGATTAGAATGTTGATTGACTCCTGCTCTGCTTCCTTGACCAATCAGGGGAAGTTATTATGGTCCAGTCAAAATGCCCTTTTTTCAAACCCTACTTTGTATTCTAATCTTGATCAGAGTGACTGGAAACGTAGGCCATTATCTGACTGGTCAAGCGTAGCAACACTGTCCCAAGCCCTAGTTTACATTCTAATCTTGAGTTAACCAGAGTTAAATCCAATTTTGAGAGGTGATATTAGTGAGGAAACTGGCCAAAATGCTGAGTCCTTGTGGCTAGAAATGAGACCTGTCAGAGTGCTAAGGGAGGCAGGTTTTTGAACACACTTCATGAAAGCTACATGTCACAAATGGTGGAAGCGCCGACAAGAAATAACAATGTATTGGACCTAGTGATCACTAATAACACAGAAATGGTATCCAATATTAATGTAAGGGAACATTTGGGAAACAGTGATCACAACATGGTTACATTTGAGATCCGTCTGTCAAAGCAAAAATGTATAGGTTCAACCGAAACTCTTAATTTTAAAAAAGCTAACTTCAAATTGTTAAGGGCCTCAATGCAACACATAGACTGGGATATTTTATTTAAAAGCAAAAATACTGAGGAAAAATGGTCAGAATTCAAATTTAGGTTGCGGAAATGTACCCAACATTATATACCAATGGGGAACAAATGCAAAAGAAGTAAGTCACAGCCAATGTGGTTAACTGCACATGTAAAGAAGGAAATGGCAAGGAAAAAAAAGCATTCAAATTATTTAAGTCAGAAGGAACTGAACAATCTTTCTTAAAATACAGGGATTGCAACAAAGATTGCAAAAAGGCAATTAGGGTAGCAAAAATAGATAATGAAACTCGAATTGTAAAGGAAAGTAAGACTAATCCAAAAAAGTTTTTTAAATATATGAATAGCAAAAAACTTAAGAGGGAGTGCATTGGACCAATCAAAAATGAGATGGGTGAGTTGGTTAGTGAGGATAAGGAAAAGGCCGATGTTCTAAACACTTTCTTTGCATCAGTATATACAAGGGAGCAAGGAATGGTAGAAGAGCCTCCACAAGTAACAAATAAAACAATACAATTATCAGATATTTGGTTAACTCAAGAAGATGTCATGGATAGACTGAACAAAATTAAGACCGACAAAGCACCGAGTCCTGATGGTATACATCCAAGGATTCTTAAGGAACTCGGTGCAGTGTTGGCAAAACCCCTATATTTACTCTTTAAAGATTCTATTACCACAGGCTCAGTGCCACAGGATTGGCGAAGAGCTAACATAGTGCCTCTATTTAATAAGGGAACTGAAACAAAACCTGGAAACTATAGACCAGTGAGTTTGACCTCTGTAGTGGGAAAACTATTAGAAGGGATAATAAGGGACTATATTCAGGATTACAACACAAAAAATAAGATCATTAGCAGGAATCAACATGGTTTTATGAAGAATAGGTCATGCCAAACTAATCTTTTCAGCTTCTATGAGGAAGTAAGCAGCAACCTTGACAATGGCAAGGCAGTAGATGTAGTATATCTAGACTTTGCAAAGGCATTTGATACAGTGCCACACAGAAGGCTGGGGTATAAAATAAGGAAATTGGGGCTAGGAGATAACCTTTGCAATTGGATACAAAACTGGTTGAAGGATAGGGAACAGTGTGTGGTTGTAAATGGACAATTCTCCAGTACAGTTAAAGTGGAGAGTGGAGTACCTCAGGGTTCAGTATTAGGTCCGCTGCTTTTTAACATGTTTATAAATGACCTAGAAATAGATATAGAAAGCAAATTATCAATATTTGCAGATGACACTAACTTAATTCAGACAGGTAATAATTCTCTAACATAAGAATTGCTCTCTACATAGGGATTGATAAAAATGGCAATTTGGGCAAACAAATGTGGGGAATTGTAAAGTCATGTATTTGGGAGGATTAAATCCAAGGCTACTTATGAAGTTAATCGGAATCATTTTAGGGGACTTTGCTGATAAAGACCTGGGTATCCTTGCTTACAACCTACAACTTGGAAGCAGTGACCAGTGTCAAACAGCAGCAGCAAATGCAAACAAAATCCTGTCTTGTATAAAAAGAGGTATTGAAGCAAGAGTGGATAACATCATTTTGCCATTGTACAAATCATTGGTAAGACCTCACCTTGAGTATGCAGTGCAATTTTGGGCACCGGTTCTGAAAAAGGATATACTAGAACTAGAGAGGGTACAGCGGAGAGCAACAAAATTAATTAAGGGAATGGAGGACTTGACATATGAGGAACACCTAGACAAACTTGGTTTATTTACTCTAGAGAAAAGACGACTAAGAGGAGACCTTATCACATTGTACAAGTATATGAGAGGTCAATACAGGGATCTCTGCGGTGAGCTATTTATTCCGAGACCTGATCAGGTGACCAGGGGACACCCCTTGAGATTAGAGGAAAGGAGGTTTGGACTTCAACAGAGGAAGGTTTTTTTTACAGTAAGGTCTGTTAAATTGTGGAATTCTTTGCCCAAGGAGGTAGTTATGGCAGATACAATGGATACATTCAAGAGAAGATTAGATAAATTTTTTTCCAAAGGGAACATACAGAGTTATACTGTTTATTAGTAGGCAGATCAGGAAGGTATGATAAAGACTAACTTATATGGTAGCAGGAAAGCTATAAAATTACTGGGGAATGAGGAGAAGGTTGAACTTGATGGACTTGTGACTTTATTCAACCTAATTTACTATGTTACTATGTCTGGAAGTGTATTTAAGCAGTGTATTTTCATCAATAAAGGTTGTTTGTTCTACCCTCCTTAATACAAGTCTCGGCTGTATTTCTGGAGGGGACTTGGGCTGGAGATTCTCTCCCTAGCCACTGCAAGAACAAATTCACTTGCCTCACCGGTCTACTGGCGTAGGGCCTCTGGAAACCCAGCCTAGGGTTCTGCAGCTAAATTCACTAGCTCTGCCAGGGGGCAGCATCCAGTTGTTCCTGCCTGAGTATCCAGGACCTTCAGACACCAGGAAGTAGCAGGGCTCCAGCCAGCCGTGGAAGGAGGGCAGCGGCGGTTCAGGAACCGATGACCCCAAAAGGGTCTGGTAAATCCTGGTACTGTCACATTTCCACCTTAAAAGAGCTCTTATCTGCCAGAGGTGGAGAAGCAAGTGGACCCAGGAAGACTGATTTGGCTGAGGCTTTGATGCAGATGGACCATCTATCAGTTGGAACCACTTGCCCTACAAGTCTGCAGACCAGCATGGGATCCGGGGAGAGCCCTACAGAGCATGAGGATGCCTTCACCTGAGCTGTCAAAATCTGGCTTGCTTTTTATGGCCCCAACCCATCTGCTGAGGTGGTGGATAGAGTCATAGCCATGGTGACTCAGGACCAACAGAATACCACAGAAAGGGAAGAACTCCGAGGGTGGCAGAACTGGAGTGAGGCCCAAGAGATTCAAGATCGCTACAGAGCTGTGGATCCAGGAACGGCAAACTGCCTCATCAAGCCTTCAAGGTGTTTGATGAGAGCACAGGAGACATGGATGGGTACCTGCAAGATTTTGAGAGGCAATGTGCCCTTCATGAGGTTGATCAGAGAGACTGGGTACAATTCTGGTGGGCAAGCTGACTGGACGTGCAGCCGAGGCATATCGAGCCCTACCTGATGAGTTTAGCCGCGATTACGCTGAGGTGAACAGGTGCTTGCTTGCCCGGTATGCTGTTACCCCTGATGCCTACCGAAGGAAGTTCTGGGATACCCCACAGCGGGAACAGGACTCTTATGCGGAATGGGTGTACTGCATGGACCGTGCTTGTGCCAGCTGGCTACTGGCCTGCAATGCAAAGACTATGGAGGATTGTCGTCAGCTTTTCCTACTGGAGCAATTCTTTCACCATACGCCTCCTGAAGTTCAGGATTGGGTACAGGACCATGATCCAGCTATGGGGGGGGAAGCGGCCAAGTTAGCTGACAAATATGTGGACCCCGTCCCTCTCCGCTCCCACACCGAGGATCTAATTCCACTCCTCGAGGGGTCCAGGTACCACTGCCCAGCCCCATTCCAGACACTTCCAACCAGCCCAGTGGAGGGTCAGTTCCAGCATGCAGTGCTATGATTGTTTACAGCTGGGACATGTTCAGAGCAATTGCCCTCAGAGGCGATCCAGGCCTGGGCCCATGCCTCAGAGGCCAGTGCCTCCACCAGTCTCACCCCGGAGTGCACCAAGACAAGCATACTGTATGGAGGAGAACCCTGGCCCAGAGCTGAGGGATTGCAACATTGTCCCTTTTGGATGAGGATGAGGTCTGGGGACCAACCCATGAGGTGAGCCTGATCCAAACTGCCTATGTTGATAACAGAGGACACCATTTTTAGACAGTGCTGGTGAATGACCAGCCAGCCAAGGGGATGAGAGACACTGGAGCCACTCTGACAATGGTGCAACCCCACCGGGTTCCCCGCACCCAGTGAACCGTCCGGACTGTGGCCATGAGTTGCGGCAAGTACCGTACACCAGATTCCCTTGGCTCGGATTACACTGGATTGGGGTGCTGGTAAAGGGAACTGTGAGGTTGGAGTGATGTCTGGCATCCCAGCTGAAGTCCTGCTAGGAAACGACTTGGGGTATCTTACCAGTGCCTTCACAAGCTCTCTTCCATTGCCCCCCAATGATGGCTACATGGCTGTGACCCGATCCCAGGCCCATGAAGAAAACACTGAGGGGACCCAGGTAAGAACGCTTGCCCTAAATCAGAATGACAAACCCCAAATCACTTGGGCTCCCCCAGACTACTTCTGAAAGGAAGTCATGGACGATCCAACCCTAACTGTATATCGTACCCGAGCCAAGACTGAACCCCTTGATGCCCCCCAGGATAAGATAGTCTGGGAAGATGGACTTCTATACCGTGTGACAGAAGGGAGTGGGAGAGGGTTGACTAAGGTTCATCATAGGCAGCTGGTGGTTCCCCAAAAGTACCGGTGGTCTCTCATGGAGATTGCTCATGCTATTCCCTTGCAGGACATCTTGGGATAGATTGCTCCCTCCACAGGCTTACCCAGGACTTCTTTTGGCTAGGGGTGTCACGGGATATAAGGCAATTTTGCTGTACCTGTGACACATGCCAGCGAGTGGGGGGGGGGATCATCCCTGGGCAGCCCTGCAACCCCTGCTGGTCATTGGAGAGCTCTTCCACCGGATAGTAGTGGACTTTGTTGGCCCCCTAGCCAAGGCCAGCCGTACAGGGAAGAGGTACATCTTCACTGTGGTGGATTATGCCACCCAGTACCCTGAAGCTGTAGCCCTCTCCTCTATATCCGCAGAAGTGGTTGCTGATGCCCTAGTTAAAATTTTCACCAGGGTTGGGTTCCCCAGAGAGATAGTAACAGACCAGGGTACCCAATTCGCCTCTGATCTGATTCAGAAGATCTGCCAGACTTGCAGAGTCAGACCAATCAGGAGCTTCCCATACCACTCCCAGACAAACGGCCTCTGTGAATGGTTCAATGGAACCCTGAAACAGATGCTCTGAACCTTTGTGACCACCCATAATGATTGGGAGTGCTTCCTACCACACCTCCTGTTTGCATATTGGGAGGTGCCGCAGAAATAGACTGGGTTCTCACCCTTTGAGTTACTATATGATCGGAAAGTGTGAGGACCGCTAGATCTGTTAAGGGAATATTGGGATGGGAAGTGTGTAGAAGAGGAAATCCCTATCATCCCCTATATACTTGAGCTTAGGGAAAAGCTGGAAAGCTTGATGGGGCTAGTCCGTGAAAATCTTCGATCAGCTCAGACCAAACAGAAACTGTGGTATGATCGAGGATCCCGGAATCATGAATTCCAGGTCGGACAGAAGGTGCTTGTTTTGCAGCCAACCAGGCAGGACAAGCTGCAGGCTGCCTGAGATGGGCCCGTAGTTGAACATCTCAGTGACATCACCTACATTGTTGCTCGATCCCCCGAAGGGCGAGTGCGGCGCACTTACCATGTGAACATGATGGAGTACTTTGAATGGGAAGAGGCAGTGACAGTGATTTGAGCTGGAGAATCAGAGGGCTGTGTGCTTCCTGATCTTCCTGAGGTGACCCAGGGGAACAGCTCCCTAGAGCAGGTGTAGATAGGGGCCCAGTTAAGGAAAAGGGAGTGAGAACAGGTTCAGCAGCTGCTGAGAGAGCAGGTTGACATGTTCTCGACCATTCCAGGTTTCACCCCATTGGCTCAGCAGTGGGTAGAAACCTTGGGCCATCAACCCCTTTGGCAGCCAGCCTATCGGGTACTGAAGGCAGTTCGAGAAGGAATGAAGGAGATAAATGAGATGTTGACTCTAGGGGTCATTGAACCATCAGAGAGTCCATGGGCTTCTCCTGGGGTTCTAGTTCCCAAAAAGGATGGGACCACCAGGTTTTGTGTGGACTACCGACAGCTAAATAACAAAACAGTGACAGCAGCTTACCCCATGCCCAGAGTAGATGAACTGCCAGACCAACTGTCAGGGGGCACCTACTTGACCACATTATATCTGAGTAGGGGATACTGGCAGATTCCCCTTGTGCCGGAGACTGTTCCCAAGTCGGCCTTCATCACCCCATTTGATTTATACCACTTTAAGGTTATGCCATTTGGGATGAAGAACGCCCCTGCCACATTCCAGCGACTGGTCGACCGACTTCTAGATGGGTTACAGGATTTTGTCTGTGCCTATCTGGATGATATAGCTATTTTCAGTCGCTCTTGGGATGACCACCTCTGACACTTAGGAAAGGTGCTGGATCTGATTCAAGCCGCAGGTATGACCATCTGACCTGACAAGGGTCAGGTAGGCATGGCAGAGGTTCAGTACTTGGGACACTGGGTGGGGTATGGACTGCAGCGGCCTGAGCCAGCTAAAATAGAAGCTAACCTCAACTGGCCTATTCCCCGCACGAAAAAACAAGTGTTGACCTTCCTAGGGACAGAGAGGTACTACCATAAATTTGTACACTGCTACAGTGACGTAGCAAAACCCCTGACTGACTTAACTAAGAAGTAGCTCCCCAGACAGGTCCTGTGGTCCCCAGAGTGTGACAAGTCTTTCCACAACCTAAAGGAAGTTTTAGGAAAAGCCGCCATACAGGCCTCCCCTGACTTCTCTAAAGGTTTCATGGTCCATATAGATGCCTCCATGTTTGGCCTGGGAGCAGTCCTGAGTCAATTTAATGAAAGTGGAGAGGAACATCCCACTGCCTACCTCAGCAGTAAACTGCAAGATCGGGAGGTAGGCTATGCAGCCATTGAAAAGGAATGCCTAACATTGGTATGAGCTCTAATTCAACTACAGCCATATCTTTATGGATGAGAATTTACTGTAATAACAGACCACAACCCACTAGTATGGCTGAACCGGGTTGCAGGTGACAATGGGCGGTTGTTGAGCTGGAGCCTCTCCCTGCAACCCTACAACTTCACCATTCAATACAGACCTGGCAGGGACAACAAACATGCTGATGGACTATCCCGACAAGAAGATGCCTGAAGGACTTTGTGAACAGTGCAAAGGTGGATCCATCGGGATCACGCCAGGTCTGTTCATGTCTTGGGGGGGAGGGGAAGTGTCACCAGATGGAGTGATGTAGGACTATACCACTTGAAATATTGATCACTATGTTGTACATTGTGTGACATAATGTAATAGTTTGTATAGTATAATACTGTAAGTCCTGTAAAGGGATTTGATAGTTGGGAGCCAGAGTGCAGAGAAAAGGTTATGCCCAGCACTCTGATTTGCTTACAGCATACTCCAGATCAGTGTAACTTGGCTAGAGAATGATTAGAATGTTGATTGACTCCTGCTCTGCTTCCTTGACCAATCAGGGGAAGTTATTATGGTCCAGTCAAAATGCCCTTTTTTCAAACCCTACTTTGTATTCTTATCTTGATAAGAGTGACTGGAAACGTAGGCCATTATCTGACTGGCCAAGCGTAGCAACACTGTCTCAAGCCCTAGTTTGTATTCTAATCTTGATAAGAGTGTCTGGAAGTGTATATAAGCAGTGTGTTTTCATCAATAAAGCTGTTCTGTTCTACCCTCCTTAATACAAGTCTTGGCTGTATTTCTGGAGGGGGTTGGGCTGGAGATTCTCTCCTTAGCCACTGCAAGAGTGAATTCACTCTCCTCGCTGGTCTACTGGCGTAGGGCCTCTGGAAAGCCCACCTGGGGCTCTGCAGCTAAATTGACTAGCTCTGTCAGGGGGCAGAATCCATTTCCTACCTGAGTATCCAGGACCTCCAAACACCAGGAAGTAGCAGGGCTCTAGCCAGCCATGGAAGGGGGGCAGCAACAGCGGCAGTTCAGGAACCAACAACCCAAAAAGGGTCAGGGAAATCCTGATACCGTCACAGATCATAATTTTTGTCTTAAGTTTATAAATACCCAATGTTTACATGTTTTTCTAATGTTTTTGCCATGTTATATGGAAATAACTAAAAGTAGCTATAATTGAGGTGTTCTAAAACTTTTGACTGGTAGTGTATAACCAAAGGGACGATTTCTTTCTTTATTATTATCACCGAAACTTCAGGTTTTCTTTAACATATCCTTCCTCTTAGTCGCTAAGAATCATCCTAAAACAAAACAGAAAAAGGTGACGGGGTGGGTATATTAGGGAGGGATAATATTCTCGTCCTTAATAAAATCCTGATTTTCCTTCACGGAGTTTGGAAAATCATCACATTTTTTTTACAAGACAGGAGGCTTCTGTTATGCTAGTTCAAAGCTGAGTACAAACATTAAGAGCAATATGAGAGATTGGTTTAAAAATAAAAATATTTAAAGGTAGATTCCCTAGACCAATCTGCCATTTTGAGTATATCCTCTAGACTACCTCCAGCAAGAAAAGATTTTGATGCCATAGCTCCTCTAGATGAATGTGCCCCAAATAAAGAGACATCGATACCAGACAACTGTATGAGCCATCTAACCCAATGCGCTAATGTCACAGAAGATACCAGAAGATGAGGTTTGCAAAAGGAAATGAGAAGTTGATGAAGAGTCTCAGATCTAATAGAGGAAGTAACTGTTTCATAAGATTGTGCAATGCTTGCTGTACAGTGGGAAGGTGACCTGAGCAAGGAATTGTCTGATGAAACCTGGGCTGTGATTTGGGACTCGGCCTCCCGGACCTCCATATGTGCTATGACTAGAGAGAATTTCTTTAAAATCCTGCTCCGGTGTGATTATACCCCAGTACAACTTCATTCCCACAGCCCTGTTCTATCGCCCTCTTGCTGGAGGGGCTGTGGGGGTTTGGGATCTCTTTTTAGTATTTGGTGGACATGTCTGGTTATCCAGGCCTTCTGGAGCCAGGTCCATGTACTGGTATGCCAACTTACCACAATCTCTTTTCCCCCCGATCCAGTGATTCTGGTACTGGGTGCTCCCAACCCAGATATGTATCACGGTCCCCGTGATTCTTTATGTCACTCTCAACTGTGCTGCTCCCTGATTGGTTGAGCTGTGTTGGCCCGCCCCTGGTTACCTGTTTTATTCTGGCCACTGGCACCTGTCAGGTGCCCTTTCGTGGTGTTTCTGAGCCAACGTTGCTGTTGCCGCATTCCAGTATTCTGATCTCCTGTGTACCGACTAGGCCTGTACCGACGACGTTCCTGTGTTCCTGTTCCGTGATTGACCCGGCCTGGCTGACCTCCTGCATGTTGCTGATCCGGCTTGTCTGCAAATCTCCTACGGCATCCAACCCGGCCCGGCTGACGTCCTTCCTCTGTTGCTGATCCGGCTTGTCTGCGAATCTCCTTCGTGTCCTGACCCGGCCTGGCTGACGACTGACTCCTGTGCTTGCTCCTGTTCCTGCTGTTCCGGTCGACGGTTCCTGTTGTCGCCTAGGCGACATTCCGATAGCTGCAGTGTGTGATTGAGCCTCCGTTTACCATTGCTGAGCCTTATTGTTTAGCTGAGCCTTCCGTCTGCTTGTTGAGTGACGTGTGCTGAGTCTGTACCATTACTATTGGTGCCTAGACACTGGTGTTGCCTCCATCCTACCACTGCCACTCTTACCATCAGTTGCCTTAGCCTGTACGCTGCTTCTGTGAGCCGGCCGCGTGTGGGCCTCGGTAGTCGGTGGCTCTCCACCTTGACAGAGCAGTGGTCTCCGTTACACCCATGGGGCTATTGACTCAAGCATTCACGATACTATTGGTCTCCGGTTACACCCGAGGGGGCAATCGGCTCAAGTAATCACGATACTAGTGGTCTCCGGTTACGCCCGTGGGGGCTATTGGCTCAAGCAATCACGAACTGCTGGTCTCCGGTTACGCTCGTGGGGGCTACCACCTTATCACTCTGCAGCTCCAGTTCTAGTCGCAGCTCTATTCTACAGCTTCACACAGTGGATGGACTTGAGGTGCTATCACCTAGCACTTATCACTATACACATCACCAAGGGCGTGTCTAACACCACATTTGAGACTGATTACCATTGCTATTAACCTCTTGTCTCCTGTTAGTGCTGCTATATCTGGTGATTTATTCCCTGTTGTACCTGGTATTTCAGTCCATATTCTGCTTATGTCAGTACTGCCCTAGGGGCAGCCTTGTCATTATTATTTTTTTTTTTATCTAACCCTTTGTCTGAGTGTCTGAAAACCGTAACAATATGCCTCGTTCATTGCAGACTCTTATTAGACACATACTTATGACAGTTCACTGTTTGGTGGCACAGTTGTGGAGGTCCCCGGCAGTCCCATCCCTCGCCCAGCTCTTGTCTATAATAACACATATTGAGCGGATGGAGCGACGTACTTGGAAAACTGTGAGGGTTGAGGGTCTGTACTGCTGCTCTCTTGTTCATATGCTTGTTCTTGTGCTTTAGGTGCTGGAGTTGACCCCCACTGATCTCCTTTTAGACTGGACCCCATCTCTTGGTGCCATACGTCTAGCTCTGCCTTATACTTTCTTGTTAGTTCTTGACTTTTATCTCTTCTTCTTCTTGCCTTTCCTTACCTTGTTTAATGGATCCCTTTCTCCCCTTTTTTTCATCTCCCCTTTTTCTTCCCCTTACTTTCCCATTCCATCCATTGTCGGGCCTGTTCCCCCATAAAAGCAAACTACTGGTCTAGCTGGTGACCGCCGCACCTTACATCTGCTGCTATTGACATTGTACAGTCACTGCTCTGTTATGCATCTGTTTTATCTTGATTTGTACTAACAGTTTGTATGAAAACGATTTTCAATAAACATAAAATTTTTTAAAAAATTGTGCGATGCTTACAAAGTAGTGAGTTTTGATGGAAAGATAGATAGACAATATATTTAGTTAAAGATTTAGTTAGTCTATAGATGGAGAATCTACCACCTGGTACAAAAGATTTGCCTATAATGTCTAAAGCCCGGACATCCGAAACCCGTCGACACTCTACAACAGTGGCTCTCAACTCCTGTCCTCAGGATCCACTAACAGGCCAGGACTTAGGGATTTCTCTGCTAGAGCACAGGTGCGATGATCAGAGGCTCATTCACGTTGATTAACTCACCTGTGCTCTAACAAGGAGATCATGTGATCAGAGGCTCATTCACGTTGATTAACTCCCCTGTGCTCTAACAAGGAGATCATGTGATCAGAGGCTCATTCACATTGATTAACTCACCTGTGCTCTAACAAGGAGATCATGTGATCAGAGGCTCATTCACATTGATTAACTCACCTGTGCTCTAACAAGGAGATCATCAGATCCTGGCCTGTTAGTGGGTCCTGAGGACACGAGTTGAGAACCACTACTCTACAAGACATAAAAGCATAGTAAGCTTAGCTGAAAGTTGCTTCAAAGACAAATTGTCATTATCTGGCCAAGATTCTAAAAATCGAAGAATGTTGTTAACATCCCAGAATGTAGAATACCTATTTCTAGGGGGTTTAATTAATCAGATACCTTTCATCAACTGGCATACTAATGAATGCTGGCCAACAGATAAGCCTTCAAAATATGAATGACCTGCTGAAATGGCTGATCTATAACAATTTATCATTCTATACGCCTTCCACATCTAAAAACATATAGGAAGAAAATTGAGAATGTTAGTTATAGTGGTCAAAACGGGATCCAAATTCCGTTCAAAGAAACAACATGACCATATTGACCAACGTGATTTATAGCATGTCCAGTTTCTTGGAGCTCATGTCTCTGAGATGAGATTTTGAGCTGATTCCTAAAGTCCCTCGATAAACCAGTGACTCTGAAATCAACCAGGCCATCAATGTAGTTGGTTCATTACTAGCATGTAACGGTTTGTTTGACACACAGACACAGTGGTTTAGGATAAAACTGTGTTTTATCCTAAACCACTGTGTCTGTGTGTCAAACAATCACAGTAATATAATAACCCTCACAGGTCCTGTAGTATATAAGTTGAATAATACAGACACACGACAGGTTATATATACACATATGCCTACACAGGTCCAGCATAAACATAAAGTCCACAAAAGTCTATACTGACACAGGTCAGGCAGAATATAATCGATTCCCAGGAGCAAGGTCTTGCATGGGTTAATGGTCTTCTTTGAGTGTAAACAGTCCCATGTGCAGAGAGGTCTGTGATGGGGCTCTCTGCATATAGACAGCTGAAGGATTCGTAACGCCCAGTAACAGATAAACAGAACTAACATGAACTGCCTAGGCAACAATGGGAACAGAGACACATAAGGTACTGCCGTAGCAGTAACGGGGACCAGAACCCTCTCACTCTGCCGGAGCAGTAACAGATGCAGGCACTTGTACTTTGCAGAGGCAGTAACGGAGAATAGGCCCAAGGTAAACTGACGTAGCAGTAATGGAGGCAGACACTTGCACTCTGCAGAAGTAGTAACAGAGGCAAACCGATGGCTCACTGCCGGAGCAGTAACGGAGGCAGACACTTGCACTTAGCAGAGGCAGTAACGGAGATTAGGCCCAAGGTAAACTGCCATAGCAGTAACGGAGGTGAATACTTGCACTCTGCAGAGGCAGTAACGGAAGCAAACTGGTGGCTCACTGCCGGAGCAGTAACGGAGGCAGACACTTGCACTCTGCAGAGGCAGTAACGGAGATTAGGCCCAAGGTAAACTGCCATAGCAGTAACGGAGGTGAATACTTGCACTCTGCAGAGGCAGTAACGGAAGCAAACTGGTGGCTCACTGCCAGAGCAGTAACGGAGACAGACACTTGCACTCTGCAGAGGCAAAAACGGAAACTAGGCCCAAGGCAAACTGCCGTAGCAGTAAGGGAACTGGCCACTGGTACTCTGCAGGAGGAAATAGTGACACAATTGCAAGACAGTCAGAATGTCGCCTAGGCGACACAGCACAGGAAAGCCAACCAAGCAGGGTCGATTCACGGAGCAGGAACGTCAGCCAAGCCAGGTCGGATCATGGAGCAGGAACGTCAGCCAGGCCAGGTCGGATCACGGAGCAGGAACATCAGCCAAGACGGGTCAGTACACAGGAGCAGGAAAGTCAGCCAAGCCGGGTCGGTACACAGGAGCAGGAAAGTCAGCCAAGCCGGGTCGGTACACAGGAGCAGGCACAGAAGAATAGTGGTTGCTCATTGTGTAGATGTATAACTGTGTTATGGAGATGCGGTTCCTCTCATTGTGTAGATGTATAACTGTGTTATGGAGATGCGGTTCCTCTCATTGTGTAGATGTATAATTGTGTTATGGGGATGTGGTTCCTCGTGTAGATTTATAATTGTGTTATAGGGATATAGTTCCTCGTTGTGTAGATGTTTAATTGTGTTATGGGGATGTGGTTCCTCGTTGTGTAGATGTTTAATTGTGTCATAGAGATGTGGTTCCTCGTTATGTAGATGTATAACTGTGGTTTAGGAATGTGGTTCCTCGTTCTGTGGATGTATAGTTGTGTTATGGGGATGTGGTTCCTCATTGTGTAGATGTATAATTGTGTCATAGAGATGTGGTTCCTTGTTATGTAGATGTATATCTGTGGTATGGGAATGTGGTTCCTCGTTCTGTGGATGTATAATTGTGTTATGGAGATGCGGTTCCTCATTGTGTAGATGTATAGTTGTGTTATGGGGATGTGGTTCCTTGTTGTGTAGATGTATAATTGTGTTATGGGGATGTGGTTCCTCTCATTGTGTAGATGTATAATTGTGTTATGGGGATGTGGTTCCTTGTTGTGTAGATGTATAATTGTGTTATAGGGATGTGGTTCCTCTCATTGTGAAGGTGTATAATTGTATTATAGGGATATGGTTCCTTGTTGTGTAGATGTATAATTGTGTTATGGGGATGTGGTTCCTCGTTGTGTAGATGTATAATTGTATTATAGGGATATGGTTCCTTGTTGTGTAGATGTATAATTGTGTTATGGGGATGTGGTTCCTCTCATTGTGAAGATGTATAATTGTGTTATGGGGATGTTGTTCCTCGTTGTGTATATGTATAATTGTGTTATAGGGATGTGATTCCTCTCATTGTGTAGCTGTATAATTGTGTTATGGGGATGTGGTTCCTCGTTGTGTAGATGTATAATTGTGTTATAGGGATGTGGTTCCTCGTTGTGTAGATGTATAATTGTGTTATGGGGATGTGGTTCCTCTCATTGTGTAGATGTATAATTGTGTTATGGGGATGTAGTTCCTCATTGTGTAGATGTATAATTGTGTTATTGGGATGTGGTTCCTCTCATTGTGTAAATGTATAATTGTGTTATGGGGATGTGGTTCCTCGTAGTGTGGATGTATAACTGTGTAATGGGGATGTGGTTCCTCTCATTGTGTAGATGTATAATTGTGTTATGGGGATGTGGTTCCTCGTTGTGTAGATGTATAATTGTGTTATTGGGATGTGGTTCCTCTCATTGTGTAAATGTATAACTGTGTAATGGGGATGTGGTTCCTCGTAGTGTGGATGTATAACTGTGTAATGGGGATGTGGTTCATCGTTGTGTAGATGTATAATTGTGTTATGGGGATGTGGTTCCTCGTTGTGTAGATGTATAATTGTGTTATGGGGATATGGTTCCTCATTGTGTAGATGTATAATTGTGTTATGGGGATGTGGTTCCTTGTTGTTTAGATGTATAATTGTGTTATGGGGATGTTGTTCCTCGTTGTGTAGATGTATAATTGTGTTATAGCGATATGGTTCCTCGTTGTGTAGATGTTTAATTGTGTTATAGGGATATGGTTCCTTGTTGTGTGGATGTATAGTTGTGTTATGGAGATGTGGTTCCTCATTGTGTAGATGTATAATTGTGTTATGGGGATGTGGTTCCTCGTTGTGTAGATGTTTAATTGTGTTATTGGGATGTAGTTCCTCATTGTGTAGATGTATAATTATGTTATGGAGATGCGGTTCCTCTCATTGTGTAGATGTAATATTGTGTTATGGGGATGTGGTTCCTCGTTGTGTAGATGTATAATTGTGTTATGGGGATGTGGTTCCTCGTTGTGTAGATGTATAATTGTGTTATAGGGATGTGGTTCCTCGTTGTGTAGATGTATAATTGTGTTATGGGGATGTGGTTCCTCTCATTGTGTAGATGTATAATTGTGTTATGGGGATGTGGTTCCTCGTTGTGTAGATGTATAATTGTGTTATTGGGATGTGGTTCCTCTCATTGTGTAAATGTATAATTGTGTTATGGGGATGTGGTTCCTCGTAGTGTGGATGTATAACTGTGTAATGGGGATGTGGTTCCTCGTTGTGTAGATGTATAATTGTGTTATAGGGATATGGTTCCTCATTGTGTAGATGTTTAATTGTGTTATGGGGATGTGGTTCCTTGTTGTTTAGATGTATAATTGTGTTATGGGGATGTTGTTCCTCGTTGTGTAGATGTATAATTGTGTTATAGGGATATGGTTCCTCGTTGTGTAGATGTTTAATTGTGTTATGGGGATGTGGTTCCTCTCATTATGTAGATGTATAGTTGTGTTATAGGGATGTGGTTCCTCGTTGTGCAGATGTATAATTGTGTTATAGGGATATGGTTCCTCGTTGTGTAGATGTATAATTGTGTTATGGGGATGTGGTTCCTTGTTGTGTGGATGTATAGTTGTGTTATGGAGATGTGGTTCCTCATTGTGTAGATGTATAATTGTGTTATGGGGATGTGGTTCCTCGTTGTGTAGATGTTTAATTGTGTTATTGGGATGTGGTTCCTCATTGTGTAGATGTATAATTATGTTATGGAGATGCGGTTCCTCTCATTGTGTAGATGTAATATTGTGTTATGGGGATGTGGTTCCTCGTTGTGTAGATGTATAATTGTGTTATGGGGATGTGGTTCCTCGTTGTGTGGATGTATAATTGTGTAATAGGGATGTGGTTCCTCGTTGTGTAGATGTATAATTGTGTTATGGGGATGTGGTTCCTCATTGTGTAGATGTATAATTGTGTTATGGGGATGTGGTTCCTCATTGTGTAGATGTATAATTGTGTTATGGGGATGTGGTTCCTTGTTGTGTAGATGTATAATTGTGTTATGGGGATGTGGTTCCTCATTGTGTAGATGTATAATTGTGTTATGGGGATGTGGTTCCTCATTGTGTAGATGTATAATTGTGTTATGGGGATGTGGTTCCTTGTTGTGTAGATGTATAATTGTGTTATGGGGATGTGGTTCCTCTCTGTAACGGTTTGTTTGACACACAGACACAGTGGTTTAGGATAAAACACAGTTTTATTGAAATCACAGTAATATCATAACCCTCACAGGTCCTGTAGTATATAAGCAGAATATTACAGACACACGACAGGTTATATATACATATGCCTACACAGGTCCAGTATAACCATGAGGTCCATAACAATCTATACTAACACAGGTCAGACCGAATATGTCGGATTCCCAGGAGTAAGGTATTGCATGGGTTAATGGTCTTCACTGAATGTAAACAGTCCCATGTGCAGAGAGGTCTGTGATGGGGCTCTCTGCATGTAGACAGCTGAAGGATTCGTAACGCCCAGTAACAGGTTAGCAGAACAAACGTGAACTGCCGGAGTAATAATAGGAATTGAGCAACATAGGACACTGCCGTAGCAGTAACGGAGACCAGACCACTCGCACTCTGCTGTAGCAGTAACGGAGACAAGACCAATGGCACACTGCCGTAGCAGTAACGGAGACAGGCCACTTGTACTCTGCAGAAGCACTAACGGAGACTAGGCCAATGGCACACTGCCGTAGCAGTAACGGAGACAGGCCACTTGTACTCTGCAGAAGCACTAACGGAGACTAGGCCAATGGCACACTGCCGTAGCAGTAACGGAGACAGGCCACTTGTACTCTGCAGGAGCAGTAACGGAGACTAGGCCAATGGCACACTGCCGTAGCAGTAACGGAGGCAGACACTTGTACTCTGCAGGAGCAGTAACGGAGACTAGACCAATGGCACACTGCCGTAGCAGTAACGGAGGCAGACACTTGTACTCTGCAGGAGCAGTAACGGAGACTAGACCAATGGCACACTGCCGTAGCAGTAACGGAGGCAGACACTTGTACTCTGCAGGAGCAGTAACGGAGACTAGACCAATGGCACACTGCCGTAGCAGTAACGGAGGCAGACACTTGTACTCTGCAGGAGCAGTAACGGAGACTAGACCAATGGCACACTGCCGTAGCAGTAACGGAGGCAGACACTTGTACTCTGCAGGAGCAGTAACGGAGACAAGGCCAATGGCACACTGCCGTAGCAGTAACGGAGGCAGACACTTGTACTCTGCAGGAGCAGTAACGGAGACAAGGCCAATGGCACACTGCCGTAGCAGTAACGGAGGCAGACACTTGTACTCTGCAGGAGCAGTAACGGAGACAAGGCCAATGGCACACTGCCGTAGCAGTAACGGAGGCAGACACTTGTACTCTGCAGGAGCAGTAACGGAGACTAGGCCAATGACATAAGTTTATTTAATCCCCGGTAATCAATGCAAGATCTCAACTCGCCACTCTTCTTTTTCACAAAAAAGAAACCAGCACCAGCAGGTGAGGTAGACTTCCGAATAATCCCTCTATTAAGGGCATCATCAATGTATTCTTCCATGGCCTGGTTCTCCTCGCACGACAGTGGATACGTGCGGCCCATAAGGGGCACAACACCATGGGGCAAATCAATGGCACAATCGTATGCCCTATGCTGGGGCAATGTGCTAGCCTCTCCCTTACTAAAAACGTCACTGAATTGGTGGTATTCGGCTGGCACGGAGGGAGAGGTACACAAAATCTTAACTGGATGAGTCGCACAATGCTCCATACAGTACTCGGACCAAGACGTGATCTCACAACTCTGCCAGTCAAACTGGGGATTGTGCAAATGTAACCATGGGAACCTCAGAATGACCGCATGATGAGGAGAATGGATTATCTGAAATCGCTGTTCCTCCGTGTGGAGGGCCCCAATAGTCATAGAAATCGGAATAGTCTCCATAGTTATCTGAGCTGGTTCTAACGGTCTGCCATCAATGGCCTCAATGGCTAAGGGAGATTCCCTCCTGATCAATGAATCTTATGTAACGCAGCAAATGAACTGTCCATGAAGTAACCGGCCGCACCGGAATCAACCAGGGCCAGGACCTCCACTGAGTGTTTATCACGGTGCCCGTGATTGCTGCTTTTCTGTGTCAGTTACCTGTAGGGGGCTCTCCATTGGCTGTCTGCCTTCAGCCCGCCCTGCATTGCCTATTTAGACTGAGCTTGGGCACCCTTGGATGCCCTTTCGTGTTGTCTCTATGCTGCTTGCATCTGCATTGGGTTCCTGAGCTTCCTGGGCCTTGGCTATGATCCTGCTTGCCTGAGATCGTCTAGTTCCTGATCACCAGTCCACTGGTTCCCGTATCCGTTCCTGATCCGGTTGAGGTTGCTGTTTGTCGTTGTTTCCTGCTGCCAATCCCTACCGCTGTTCCTGATCTGGTTGACCGTCTGGAGTGCTGGTTCCTGTCCTCCTCAGCTGTGTCCCTGATCCTGAACCTCCTACAGTGTGCTAGTCCTCCATAGTCGCTCTGGCGACATTTCTATTCCTCTGTTGTGTCTCCAGTATCCAGGTACTGGTTTGCTCCACTAACACCGGCTGCTGTTGCACCGGATGACAGATTGGTTTCTCCAGTACGCGGGTACTGGTTTGCTCCACTAACAACCGGCTGCTGTTGCACCGGTAAGATATTGATCACCCAGTACGTGGGTACTGGTTCGCTCCACTAACAACCGGCTGCTGTTGTACCGGTAAGATATTGATCACCCAGTACGCGGGTACTGGTTCGCTCCACTAACACCGGCTGCTGTTGCACCGGATGAGAGATTGGTTTCTCCAGTACGCGGGTGCTGGTTCGCTCCACTAACGACCGGCTGCTGTTGCACCGGATGAGAGATTGGTTTCTCCAGTACGCGGGTACTGGTTCGCTCCACTAACAACCGGCTGCTGTTGCACCGGTAAGATATTGATCACCCAGTACGCGTGTACTGGTTCGCTCCACTAACACCAGCTGCTGTTGCACCGGATGAGAGATTGGTTTCTCCAGTACGCGGGTACTGGTTCACTCCACTAACGACCGGCTGCTGTTGCACCGGTAAGATATTGATCACCCAGTACGTGGGTACTGGTTCACTCCATTTACAACCGGCTGCTGTTGCACCGGTAGAGAGAGATTGGTCACCCAGTACTAGGGTACTGCTTTGCTCCACTACTACCAGCTACTGTTGCACTGATAGTGATATTGTTTCTCCAGTACGCGGGTACTGGTTCGCTCCATGTTTTACTATTGCTGTCATGTCCTAGGCAGCTCTGGTGTTCCGTTGGTTCCTCAGTACGCGGGTACTGGTTGGCTTCTATGTTTCTCGTTGGCTTGCCACATTAATTCCATCTGCCTCTGCATGCCATCCATGTGACTGATTTTTCCACCTAGCCAGACACCGAGGCTTTAGTGGTTGCTGCCTACTCCGTGTCAGGCTGCCTTGCCCGGTATATTGGTAAGGCCGGTAGAACCTATCCCTTTCTTTACCATCTTGGGTTGCCTTACCCGGTATTGGCAAGGCCGGTAGAGCCTCTAGACTTATTGTCAGCCTCAAGGCTGCCTTGCCCGGTATATTGGCAGGGCCGGTAGAGCCTTCATCATTTCCTTGTACCAGTCTCCTGGCTGCCTTGCCCGGTATATTGGCAGGGCCGGTAGAGCCTTCATCATTTCCTTGTACCAGTCTTCAGGCTGCCTTCCCGGTATATTGGCAAGACCGGTAGAGCCTTCACCATTTCCTTGTACCAGTCTTCAGGCTGCCTTCCCGGTATATTGGCAGGGCAGGTAGAGCCTATCACATTCCTTGTACCAGTCTCCTGGCTGCCTTGCCCGGTATATTGGCAAGACCGGTAGAGCCTATCTAGTCCTTGTACCTACCTCCTGGCTGCCTTGCCCGGTATATTGGCAGGGCCGGTAGAGCCTTCACCATTTCCTTGTACCAGTCTTCAGGCTCCCTTCCCGGTATATTGGCAGGGCCGGTAGAGCCTATCACATTCCTTGTACCAGTCTCCTGGCTGCCTTGCCCAGTATATTGGCAAGACCGGTAGAGCCTTCACCATTTCCTTGTACCAGTCTTCAGGCTGCCTTCCCGGTATATTGGCAGGGCAGGTAGAGCCTATCACATTCCTTGTACCAGTCTCCTGGCTGCCTTGCCCGGTATATTGGCAGGGCCGGTAGAGCCTTCACCATTTCCTTGTACCAGTCTTCAGGCTGCCTTCCCGGTATATTGGCAGGGCAGGTAGAGCCTATCACATTCCTTGTACCAGTCTCCTGGCTGCCTTGCCCGGTATATTGGCAGGGCCGGTAGAGCCTTCACCATTTCCTTGTACCAGTCTTCAGGCTGCCTTCCCGGTATATTGGCAGGGCAGGTAGAGCCTATCACATTCCTTGTACCAGTCTCCTGGCTGCCTTGCCCGGTATATTGGCAAGACCGGTAGAGCCTATCTAGTCCTTGTACCTACCTCCTGGCTGCCTTCCCCGGTATATTGGCAGGGCCGGTAGAGCCTTCACCATTTCCTTGTACCAGTCTTCAGGCTGCCTTCCCGGTATATTGGCAGGGCAGGTAGAGCCTATCACATTCCTTGTACCAGTCTCCTGGCTGCCTTGCCCGGTATATTGGCAAGACCGGTAGAGCCTATCTAGTCCTTGTACCTACCTCCTGGCTGCCTTGCCCGGTATATTGGCAGGGCCGGTAGAGCCTATCACATTCCTTGTACCAGTCTCCTGGCTGCCTTGCCCGGTATATTGGCAAGACCGGTAGAGCCTATCTAGTCCTTGTACCTACCTCCTGGCTGCCTTGCCCGGTATATTGGCAGGGCCGGTAGAGCCTGTATCGCTATTATCACTGCTTATGTTCTATGTCATTGCAATATATATATGAACGTGTATGTTACCCTATGGGGTTGTCTTAAACTCTCAATAAAGTTGTGTTTTTACCTAACTTTGTGTCTGAGAGTCTTAACAAACCGTGACAGTGTTCTGCCCATGAAAACACCACCTGGATCGTGGGTTTCTGCATAATCGGGTCTAGGGACTGCTGAACACCACCTAGGGCCTGTCCCCCAAGGTACCCTAGGTGCGTTTGTTTCCCGGACGTACAGGACAGGTACGTAATAGGTGCCCAGCTTTGCCACAGTATAAACATAACTCCTGCCTCCTGCGGTGTGCCCGTTTTTCCTTAGTTAGTTTGGAGAACCCAAGTTGCATTGGTTCACAGGACTCCTGTTTATGATCAGGAGGCATGGGAGGCGAGGGAAGCATGGGTGGGATCAAAAAACTGTTTTGCCCACTGTTTCTAGGCCGTAGCCTACGACCTTTAGCCATAAGTCTCTCACAAATACGAAAATCAATTAGAATGGCGTAATCAATGTATTCGTCCAGATCACTATAGCTGCCGTTTCATCCTTAATACGGTCAGCAAGTCCTCGAGCTGCCACCAGCGCCTCGTTGTTCCAACCTACTTCTGCTGCCAATGTACGGAATTCTATGGCATAATCGCCCACAGTACGATTGCCCTGTTGTAGCTCCATCAATCTTTTGGCAGCAGAGGCGGCTCTACCAGGAACTTCAAGTCCCTGGTGCAAGGTTTGGCATTCTCCCACAAGGGATTGGCCCATGCCAAGGCTCTGCCCGTCAATAGTGATATCATGAACCCGACCTTACTGCGGTCATTAGGAAAAGCGTTAGGGGTTAGTTCCAGAAATATCTCCAATTGGTTAATAAACCCTCTGCACAGGGTGGGTTCGCCATCATATCTGAGTGGTAGTGGAGCAGAAGCCGTTAACCCTTTAACTGAGGCGACAGCTATCAAGGATTGACTCTCCAGTGTCGAAACTGGGGAGACCACTGGATTCTGAACTGGTTTATCGAGATGCACCATGCGCTCAAGAATAGTATGTATGGCCAGTGCCAACTGGACCAAACGCTGCTCATGTACATCCATCCTCCAGTGGATGTTCTGTGTATTTCCCTCACCTTTACTGTCTGAGGTCATGTCCCTTTCGTACTGTAACGGTTTGACACACAGACACAGTGGTTTAGGATAAAACACAGTTATACTTAAATCACAGTAATAAAATAATAACCCTCACAGGTCCTGTAGTATATAAGCTGAATATTACAGACACACGACAGGTTACATATACATATGCCTACACAGGTCCAGTATAACCATAGAGTCCATAACAGCATATAATGACACAGGTCAGGCAGAATACGTTGAATTCCCAGTGGAAAGGTACTGCATGGGTTAATGGTCTTCACTGAGTGTAAACAGTCCCATGTGCAGAGACTTCTGTGATAGAGCTCACTCCATATAGAGAGCTTAAGGATTCGTAACGCCCAGTAACAGGTTAGCAGAACAAACGTGAACTGCCAGAGTAATATCAGGAATAGAGCAACATATGACAGTGCCGTAGCAGTAACGGAGACCAGACCACTCGCACTCTGCCATAGCAGTAACGGAGACAAGACCAATGGCACACTGACGTAGCAGTAACGGAGGCAGACACTTGCACTCTGCAGGTGCAGTAACGGAGACAAGACCAATGGCACACTGCCGTAGCAGTAACAGAGGCAGACACTTGTACTCTGCAGGCGCAGTAACGGAGACTAGACCAATGACACACTGCCATAGCAGTAACAGAGGCAGACACTTGTACTCTGCAGGCGCAGTAACGGAGACAAGGCCAATGGCACACTGCCATAGCAGTAACGGAGGCAGACACTTGTACTCTGCAGGTGCAGTAACGGAGACAAGACCAATGGCACACTGCCGTAGCAGTAACAGAGGCAGACACTTGTACTCTGCAGGCGCAGTAACGGAGACAAGACCAATGACACACTGCCATAGCAGTAACAGAGGCAGACACTTGTACTCTGCAGGTGCAGTAACGGAGACAAGACCAATGACACACTGCCATAGCAGTAACAGAGGCAGACACTTGTACTCTGCAGGTGCAGTAACGGAGACAAGACCAATGACACACTGCCATAGCAGTAACAGAGGCAGACACTTGTACTCTGCAGGTGCAGTAACGGAGACAAGACCAATGACACACTGCCATAGCAGTAACAGAGGCAGACACTTGTACTCTGCAGGCGCAGTAACGGAGACAAGGCCAATGGCACACTGACGTAGCTGTAACGGAGACAGACACTTTCACTCTGCAGGTGCAGTAACGGAGACAAGACCAATGGCACACTGCCGTAGCAGTAACGGAGGCAGACACTTGTACTCTGCAGGAGCAGTAACGGAGACAAGGCCAATGGCACACTGCCGTAGCAGTAACGGAGGCAGACACTTGTACTCTGCAGGCGCAGTAACGGAGACAAGGCCAATGGCACACTGACGTAGCTGTAACGAGACAGACACTTGTACTCTGCAGGCGCAGTAACGGAGACAAGGCCAATGGCACACTGCTGTAGCAGTAACTGAGACAGACACTTGCACTCTGCAGGCGCAGTAACGGAGACTAGGCCAAATGATATTCCTGCTGCAAAACAGACTGCTGTGTTTATCACTGTGGTGGGGAGGAAACCATACGCAGTTTTACAGAATCTCTTAGCACCACTGAAGCCTGGTGATAAACATCTGAAAGAGTTGCTGGACATGCTTACCAATTATTATCAACCTCCTCCTTTAGAAATTGCTGAGAGTTTTTGCTTCTACTCACGGAAACAACATCAAGGTGAATCTGTGCAGGCATATATGGTGGAACTGCGACAGTTGGCAGTCACGTGCAATTTTGGACTTCATCTCCCGAGAGCTTTAAGAGATCAGTTCGTTTGTGGGCTATTACATAAAAGCATCCAAAAGCATCTGCTGTCAGAGAAAACGTTAACAGATCAATCTGCCCTAGATATTGCAGTGGGTATGGAGATGGCAGACCGTGACGCAACCCATTTACAAGCTCAACATGTGTCACCTACTCTGGAAGGGGCCACCGCTGTTTTGAAGCTAACTCCATCTAAACCAACTACTCCGCAAGCTCAAGCACTGAGAAAATGTTTTTGCTGTGGCGCCAGTGGCCATGATGCCAATCAATGTCGGTTTAAAGAGACAGTTTGTTTTCACTGTTCCAAGAAAGGACATTTGAGCAAGGTTTGCAGGAGTGCCCGCGCACCACGAGGCGCAGATAAGGGCAATAGGCGCACTGCGACTAACATATTACGTCAGACAGTTGACACGGAGGAACCTTTTGAGGATGGAGATTGGTTGGCTCATCTTACTGTCAACAATTTGGATTGTCCTGATGTTAATATGCAAGTGACTGTAAAGGTTAACGATAAGGAGGTACTTATGGATGTGGACACTGGGTCCGCAGTGTCCTTAATGACCCGCAGACAACTACAAGAAGCGCACATTACCCTATCCCTGGAGTCTACTACTATGAGCCTTCGTACCTACAGTGGCCATATTGTTCATCCATTAGGTTTTGCTTGGGTGAAAGTGACTTACCGAGACTCTACCTATAGGGTACAGCTGTATGTTGTGGAGGAGGGTGGCCCTCCACTATTTGGGAGAGCGTGGATTCAAGCAATTGGAATGCCAGATACTGTGCGTAGCAGTTCCTCTGTTCCGGCTGTTCATGCTTCTTGCCCTCAGGATTGGGTATCCGAGCTCCAACAGACTTTTGCTGACGTGTTTGCCCCTACTCTGGGGACTGTTAAAGGCATGCAGGCACAGTTACAGATGAAGCCTGGAGCCATTCCGCGCTTCTGCAAGGCCCGCACTGTGCCATTTGCTATCAGAGCTCGAGTGGAAAGAGAGTTGCTCCATTTGGAAGATCAAGGCGTCATAAAAAAAGTACCCTGCAGTGACTGGGCATCTCCGATTGTTCCTGTGATTAAAAAGACAGGGGAAATTCGCCTGTGTGGAGATTTTAGAATGGTCATCAATAGCCAACTGGATATCGAACAGTATCCCCTGCCACGACTTGAAGAGTTGTTCGCAACTCTGGCGGGTGGCCAGACGTTTACAAAACTGGACTTACGACAGGCGTACCTGCGATTAGAACTGCACCCGGATAGTTGACAGTATTTAACGATCAATACCCATAAAGGGTTATACCAGTACCAAAGGATGGTCTTTGGCGTAGCCTCTGCCCCAGCCATCTGGCAGAGAACAATGGACACTATCCTGGAAGGGATTCCTAATACTAAATGTTTATTAGATGACATGCTAATAACGGGGAAAACGCATGAAGACCATCGCAACAATGTCATAGCTGTTCTCCAAAGGCTGCAAGAATTTGGATTAAAAGCAAATTTGGAGAAGTGTAAATTCTTTCAACCTACTTTGACCTTCTGTGGTCATGTGATTAACAAGGACGGTTTACATACTTCCAGTGAGAAGGTGCAGGCTCTTGTAAATGCTCCAGCTCCAAAGGGTGTCTCCCAATTACGCTCGTATTTGGGGTTGTTAAATTACTACCACAGGTTTTTGCCGAATTTGGCACATGTCTTGCATCCTTTACACCGGTTGCTGGAGTCCAATACCCCTTGGGACTGGAATGTTACTTGTCAGCAAGCCTTCAGGAATACCAAAGAGATGATTTTAACTTCCAAAGTTTTGGTCCACTATGACCTGCATAAACCTGTGACGGTCGCCTGTGACGCCTCACCATATGGCCTCGGAGCTGTGATCTCACATATTATGCCAGATGGGTCTGAGCAGCCCATCGCGTTTGCTTCCAGGTCCTTGACGCCAGCGGAGCGCAACTATGCGCAAATTGATAAGGAAGCTTTGGCCATAGTGTGGGCGCTGCAAAAGTTTACATTGTACCTCTACAGGCGGACCTTTACTCTCATTACGGATCATAAGCCGCTCCTGGCTATTTTTAACCCTAAAAAGGGTATTTCACCAACGGCAGCTGCCTGTTTACAGCGCTATGCTCTGTACCTTGGCGCTTTCAATTATTCCATCCAGTACCGCTCTCATCACCACCATGCCAATGCGGATGCTATGTCTCGCCTGCCTCTAGAGCTGCCACCTTGTGGGGTCTCTACCCCGTCTTCTTCAGTTTCCATGACGTCTGATCAGCATCACATTTGTTATACCACTGTATGTACCTCACAAACCATTGCAGAGGCCACGAAGACGGATGTTGTTTTACGGCAGATTTACAAGTTGTTACTTCATGGCTGGCCCTCCTCTGTGCCCTCTGAGTGTCGCCCTTATTGGAATCGGAAGCTGGAACTCAGTACAGCAGAGGGGTGTCTTTTGTGGGGCTCCAGGGTCATGATTCCGGTGTCTTTACGGGATACCTCTCTTCGCATTCTTCATGAAGGTCATCCAGGAGTGGTTCGGATGAAGCAGAATGCCCGTGCTTCTGTGTGGTGGCCTTCCCTAGATGCTGATATTGATGTCTGGGTCAGTGCGTGTGCTGGCTGTGCTCAGACTCGGAAACATCGTAGTCCTGCTCCTCTCCTTCCTTGGCCCCATCCACCCGGTCCATGGGTACGCTTGCATTTGGATTTTGCTGGGCCAGTGCGGGGCAAGTCCTATTTAGTCCTAGTGGATACTTATTCGAAATGGCCTGAGGTTTGGTCCATGTCTTCAACCACTACAGACGTGACAATCAAAGTCCTTCAACAGATTTTTGCAGTATTTGGCTTACCCCAGGTGTTGGTGACGGACAATGGCCCTCAGTTTACTGCGTATGCTTTCCATACTTACCTTTCCTCCATTGGTGTTCAACATCGCTCCTCTGCTCCTTATCACCCTGCTACTAATGGCCTAGCGGAGCGGTTTGTGCAGACTTTCAAGGCTGCTTTGTCTGCAGCTGCGCCCTCCGCTGACCTCTCGCTGACAATTTTGGAGTTTCTGTCTTCCTACCGGACGACTCCTCATGCTGCCACAGTCATTTCTCCTGCTTCTCTGATGTTTACCTGGCCTCTCCGCACGAAACTGGACGTTCTGCGGCCTGCCTCCATTCCCAATAGCCCTCAGCACAGGTCTGCTCCAGGGGTGAGGTTGCCAGCTCCTGCTTTTCAAATGGGGTATAGGGTGTGGGCCCGCAACTACCACAGTTCGAGGAAATGGGTGGCTGGCCAAATATTGAAGGTGCTAGGTTCTCGGACTTATATAGTCTGCACCACTCAAGGTTTACAGTGGAAGAGGCATGTGGACCAGTTGCGGCCAGTTTCTCGTGGGGTAGTTTCAGCAGATGACTCCGGAGTTGATGATGATATGACTTGGCCAGTAGACTCTCCTGTTCTGACACCTGGGCCACCTATGCCTGAAAGTCAGGGGACTCCATCGAGTACTTCAGAGTTACCTTCGACTAGTGCAGCTACTAGTAGTCCAGGAGAAATACCACCAACAACTGTAAGAGCACGGCCAATACGAGCATCCCGTCCTCCGGTGAGATGGGAACCAGATGAGGTTCTCAGAAGTTGGCGACGGCCACGAAGATGTTCCAGTCTCTCTCTCGTTCTCTCTCCCACCCCTGTGTTTTTGTTGTTTGTTTGTGTTCTGTTCTTTCAGGAAAGGGAGAGGTGTTGTGGAGTGATCCGGATCTGTTGCTGATGCTGGAGTGCAGGCGCCGGCTGATGACGTCAGTAGCTGGCACGTCATAAGGCAGATGCTTCACCCGGAAGTCTCAGTTGGGCGCGAGTCTCCGCTCCAGAATGATCCCCCGCTGCCGCTCTGCAGTTAAGGCTAGCTACTTAACTAGCAAGGACTCACTAAGCCTCCGGTGGTTATCCGGAGGTATAACAGTTAGCAAACAGTTATTGTGTACTCCTTAATAAACGGAGCCAGCATGTTGCTGCTCCATGGACCTCACGTATTTGTGGACATTCCTTAATGATCTCTGGCATAACAAGGGTACACAACAAAAGGCACACTGCCGTAGCAGTAACGGAGGCAGACGCACTCTGCAGAAGCAGTAATGGAGACTAGGCCAATGGCACACTGCCGTAGCAGTAACGGAGGCAGACACTTGCACTTTGCAGGCGCAGTAACGGAGACTAGACCAATGGCACACTGTCGTAGCAGTAACGGAAGCAGACACTTGCACTCTGCAGAAGCAGTAACGGAGACTAGGCCACTTGTACTCAGCAGGAGCGGAAACGGAGACACAATTGCCTGATGGATCAGAATGTTGCCAAGGTGACACAGAGCAGGAACGCCAACCAAGCCGGGTCGAATCACGGAGCAGGAACGTCAGTCAAGCCGGGTTGAATCACGGAGCAGGAACGTCAGCCGAGCCGGGTCGGTACACAGGAGCAGGAACGTCAGCCGAGCCGGGCTGGTACACAGGAGCAGGAACATCAGCCAAGCCTGGTCAGTACACAGAAGCAGGCGCAGAAGAATAGTCAGGCAATCCGGGTCGGTACACAGGAGCAGGAGACAAGATGCAGAGTAGTCAGGCAGGCCAAGTCGGTACACTGGGAATCACTGAGCAGAAACAAGCACTGGTACAGGAACACCATGAAAGGGCACCGGAGGGGTGCCAGAGCCCAGTATATAAAGGCCATACTGGGTGGGACAAACACAGAGTAGCCAATGGGAGCAAAGCACAGAATAGACTGACAGAAAACAACAAGGGGAGCACGGGCACCGTGATACGCTGATTATAAAGATGTATAATTGTGTTATGGGGATATGGTTCCTCGTTGTGTAGATGTTTAATTGTGTTATGGGGATGTGGTTCCTCGTTGTGTAGATGTATAATTGTGGTATGGGGATGTGGTTCCTTGTTGTGTAGATGTATAATTGTGTTATGGAGATGTGGTTCCTCGTTGTGAATATGTATAATTGTGTTATGGGATGTGGTTCCTCGTTGTGTAGATGTATAGCTGTGATATGGGGATGTGGTTCCTCATTGTGTAGATGTATAGCTGTGATATGGGGATGTGGTTCCTCGTTGTGTGGATGTATAATTGTGTTATGGGGATGTGGTTCCTCTCATTGTGAATATGTATAATTGTGTTATGGGGATGTTGTTCCTCGTTGTGTAGATGTATAGCTGTGTTATGGGGATGTGGTTCCTTGTTGTGTGGATGTATAGTTATGGTTTGTATCATTATGAACATGTCCCATGTTATAATGGAGTTGTGATCCAAAGTTTAATAGACGATCTCCCCCTGTGCTTAGCAGTAAGTGGGGGGTTGTTATTTCACTCCTGGAGGTAAATTCACAGATAAGACAATGTATAATGTATGTATGGAAGATGTATAATGTATGGATCATGTATAATGTATAGACCATGTGTAACGTATAGACCATGTATAACATATACATGATGTATAATGTACAGACGACGTGTAATGTATAGACGACGTGTAATGTATAGATGGTGTATAATGTATAGATGGTGTATAATGTATGGACGATGTATAATGTATAGATGATATGTAATGTATAGATGATATGTAATGTATAGATGATGTGTAATGTATGGATGATGTATAATATACAGATGATGTATAATGTATAGACGATGTGTAATGTATAGATGATGTGTAATGTATAGATGATGTATAATGTATAGACTATGTATAATGTATAGATGACGTGTAATGTATAGATGATGTATAATGTATAGATGATGTATAATGTATAGATGATGTGTAATGTATAGATAATGTGTAATGTATAGACTGTGTAATGTATAGATGATGTATAATGTATAGACTATGTATAATGTATAGACTATGTATAATGTATAGATGACGTGTAATGTATAGATGATGTATAATGTATAGATGATGTATAATGTATAGACTGTGTAATGTATAGATGACGTGTAATGTATAGATAATGTGTAATGTATAGATAATGTATAATGTATGGACGATCTGTAATGTAGATGATGTATGATGTATAGATGATGCGTAATGTATAGATGATGTATAATGTATAGACTGTGTAATGTATAGATGATGTGTAATGTATAGATGACGTGTAATGTATAGACTATGTGTAATGTATAGATGATGTATAATGTATAGATGACGTGTAAGGTATAGATGACGTGTAATGTATTGACTATGTGTAATGTATAGATGACGTGTAATGTATAGACTATGTGTAATGTATAGATGATGTATAATGTATAGATGATGTGTAATGTATAGATGATGTATAATGTATAGACGATGTATAATGTATAGACGACGTGTAATGTATAGATGATGTGTAATGTATAGACGATATATAATGTATAGATGATGTATAATGTATAGATGATGTGTAATGTATAGATGATGTATAATGTATAGACGATGTATAATGTATAGATGATGTGTAATGTATAGATGATGTATAATGTATAGACGATGTATAATGTATAGATGATGTGTAATGTATAGATAATGTATAATGTATAGACGATGTATAATGTATAGATGATGTGTAATGTATAGACGATGTATAATGTATAGACGATGTATAATGTATAGATGATGTGTAATGTATAGATGACGTGTAATGTATAGATGATGTATAATGTATAGATGATGTGTAATGTATAGATGACGTGTAATGTATAGACTATGTGTAATGTATAGATGATGTATAATGTATAGACTATGTGTAATGTATAGATGATGTGTAATGTATAGATGATGTATAATGTATAGATGATGTGTAATGTATAGATGATGTATAATGTATAGACGATGTATAATGTATAGACGATGTATAATGTATAGATGATGTGTAATGTATAGATGATGTATAATGTATAGACGATGTATAATGTATAGACGACGTGTAATGTATAGATGATGTGTAATGTATAGACGATATATAATGTATAGATGATGTATAATGTATAGATGATGTGTAATGTATAGATGATGTATAATGTATAGACGATGTATAATGTATAGATGATGTGTAATGTATAGATGATGTATAATGTATAGACGATGTATAATGTATAGATGATGTGTAATGTATAGATAATGTATAATGTATAGACGATGTATAATGTATAGACGATGTATAATGTATAGATGATGTGTAATGTATAGACGATGTATAATGTATAGACGATGTATAATGTATAGATGATGTGTAATGTATAGATGACGTGTAATGTATAGATGATGTATAATGTATAGATGATGTGTAATGTATAGATGACGTGTAATGTATAGACTATGTGTAATGTATAGATGATGTATAATGTATAGACTATGTGTAATGTATAGATGATGTGTAATGTATAGATGATGTGTAATGTATAGATGATGTATAATGTATAGACGATGTATAATGTATAGACGATGTATAATGTATAGATGATGTGTAATGTATAGATGATGTATAATGTATAGATGATGTGTAATGTATAGACTATGTGTAATGTATGGATGATGTGTAATGTATAGATGATGTATAATGTATAGACGATGTGTAATGTATAGACTATGTGTAATGTATAGATGATGTATAATGTATAGATGATGTGTAATGTATAGACTATGTGTAATGTATGGATGATGTGTAATGTATAGATGATGTATAATGTATAGACGATGTGTAATATATAGATGATGTGTAATGTATAGACGATATATAATGTATAGATGATGTGTAATGTATAGATGATGTATAATGTATAGATGATGTATAACGTATAGATGGTATGTAATGTATAGATGATGTATAATGTATAGACGATGTGTAATGTATAGATGACGTGTAATGTATAGATGATGTGTAATGTATAGACTATGTATAATGTATAGATGATATGTAATGTATAGATGATGTATAATGTATAGATGACGTGTAATGTATAGATGATGTATAATGTATAGACTATGTATAATGTATAGACTATGTATAATGTATAGATAATGTATAATGTATAGACTATGTATAATGTATAGATGATGTATAATGTATAGATGATGTGTAATGTATAGTTGATGTGTAATGTATAGATGATGTATAATGTATAGATAATGTATAATGTATAGATAATGCATAATGTATAGACTATGTATAATGTATAGACGACGTGTAATGTATAGACGATGTGTAATGTATAGACTATGTATAATGTATAGACTATGTGTAATGTATAGATGATGTGTAATGTATAGACTATGTATAATGTATAGATGATGTGTAATGTATAGACGATGTGTAATGTATAGACTATGTATAATGTATAGATAATGTATAATGTATAGACTATGTATAATGTATAGATGATGTGTAATGTATAGACGATATATAATGTATAGATGATGTATAATGTATAGATGATGTGTAATATATAGATGATGTGTAATGTATAGATAATGTGTAATGTATAGATGGTGTGTAATGTATAGATGATATATAATGTATAGATGATGTGTAATATATAGATGGTGTGTAATGTATAGATGATGTATAATGTATAGATGATGTGTAATGTATAGACGATGTATAATGTATAGATGATGTATAATGTATAGATGATGTGTAATGTATAGACGATGTGTAATGTATAATGTATAGATGATGTATAATGTATAGATAATGTGTAATGTATAGATGATGTATAATGTATAATGTATAGATGATGTATAATGTATAGATAATGTGTAATGTATAGATGATATGTAATGTATAATGTATAGATGATGTATAATGTATAGATGTGTAATGTATAGATGATGTATAATGTATAGATGATGTGTAATGTATAGATGATGTGTAATGTATAGACGATATATAATGTATAGATGATGTGTAATGTATAGACGATATATAATGTATAGATAATGTATAATGTATAGATGATGTATAATGTATAGATGGTATGTAATGTATAGATGATGTGTAATGTATAGATGATGTGTAATGTATAGACGATATATAATGTATAGATGATGTATAATGTATAGATAATGTGTAATGTATAGATGATGTGTAATGTATAGATGATGTATAATGTATAATGTATAGATGATGTATAATGTATAGATAATGTGTAATGTATAGATGATGTGTAATGTATAGACAATGTGTAATATATAGATAATGTATAATGTATAGACGATATATAATGTATAGATGATGTATAATGTATAGATTATGTGTAATGTATAGATGATCTATAATGTATAATGTATAGATGATGTATAATGTATAGATGATGTGTAATGTATAGATGATGTGTAATGTATAATGTATAGATGATGTATAATGTATAGATGATGTGTAATGTATAGATGATGTATAATGTATAGATAATGTGTAATGTATAGATGATGTGTAATGTATAGATGATGTGTAATGTATAGACGATATATAATGTATAGATGATGTATAATGTATAGATAATGTATAATGTATAGATGATGTATAATGTATAGATGATGTATAACGTATAGATGGTATGTAATGTATAGATGATGTATAATGTATAGATGATGTGTAATGTATAGATGATGTATAATGTATAGATGATGTGTAATGTATAGATGATGTGTAATGTATAGATAATGTATAATGTATAGATAATGTATAGACGATGTATAATGTATAGATGATGTATAACGTATAGATGGTATGTAATGTATAGACGATGTATAATGTATAGATGATGTGTAATGTATAGATGATGTGTAATGTATAGATGATGTATAATGTATAATGTATAGATGATGTATAATGTATAGATAATGTATAATGTATAGATGATGTATAATGTATAGATGATGTGTAATGTATAGACGATATATAATGTATAGATGATGTATAATGTATAGATGATGTGTAATGTATAGATGATGTATAATGTATAGATGATGTGTAATGTATAGATAATGTATAATGTATAGATGATGTATAATGTATAGATGATGTACAATGTATAGATAATGTATAATGTATAGATGATGTATAATGTATAGATGATGTGTAATGTATAGACGATATATAATGTATAGATGATGTATAATGTATAGATAATGTATAATGTATAGATGATGTATAATGTATAGATGATGTATAACATATAGATGGTATGTAATGTATAGACGATGTATAATGTATAGATGATGTGTAATGTATAGATGATGTGTAATGTATAGACTATGTGTAATGTATAGATGATGTGTAATGTATAGATGATGTATAATGTATAGATGATGTGTAATGTATAGACGATATATAATGTATAGATGATGTATAATGTATAGATAATGTATAATGTATAGATGATGTATAATGTATAGATGATGTATAACGTATAGATGGTATGTAATGTATAGACGATGTGTAATGTATAGATGATGTGTAATGTATAGACGATATATAATGTATAGATGATGTATAATGTATAGATGATGTGTAATGTATAGATGATGTATAATGTATAGACTATGTATAATATATAGATGATGTGTAATGTATAGATGATGTATAATGTATAGACGATGTATAATGTATAATGTATAGATGATGTATAATGTATAGACAATGTATAATGTATAGATGATGTGTAATCTATAGATGATGTGTAATGCATAGATGATGTATAATGTATAATGTATAGATGATGTGTAATGTATAGATGATGTGTAATGCATAGATGATGTATAATGTATAGATGATGTATAATGTATAATGTATAGATGATGTGTAATGTATAGACTATGTGTAATGTATAGACGATGTGTAATGTATAGATGATGTATAATGTATAGATGATGTGTAATGTATAGACTATGTATAATGTATAGATGATGTGTAATGTATAGATGATGTATAATGTATAGATGATGTATAATGTATAATGTATAGATGATGTGTAATGTATAGATGATGTGTAATGTATAGATGATGTATAATGTATAATGTATAGATGATGTGTAATGTATAGATGATGTGTAATGTATAGATGATGTATAATGTATAATGTATAGATGATGTGTAATGTATAGATAATGTATAATGTATAGATGATGTGTAATGTATAGATGATGTGTAATGTATAGATGATGTATAATGTATAATGTATAGATGATGTGTAATGTATAGATGATGTATAATGTATAGATGATGTGTAATGTATAGATGATGTATAATGTATAGATGATGTATAATGTATAATGTATAGATGATGTGTAATGTATAGATGATGTATAATGTATAGATGATGTATAATGTATAATGTATATATGATGTATAATGTATAGATGATGTGTAATGTATAGATGATGTATAATGTATAATGTATAGATGATGTGTAATGTATAGATGATGTATAATGTATAGACGATGTATAATGTATAGATGATGTGTAATGTATAGATGATGTGTAATGTATAGATAATGTATAATGTATAGATGATGTGTAATGTATAGATGATGTATAATGTATAATGTATAGATGATGTGTAATGTATAGATGATGTATAATGTATAGATGATGTGTAATGTATGGATGATGTATAATGTATAGATGATGTGTAATGTATAGATGATGTATAATGTATAGATGATGTATAATGTATAATGTATAGATGATGTATAATGTATAGACGATGTATAATGTATAGATGATGTGTAATGTATAGATGATGTATAATGTATAATGTATAGATGATGTATAATGTATAGATGATGTGTAATGTATAGATGATGTATAATGTATAATGTATAGATGATGTATAATGTATAGATGATGTATAATGTATAGATAATGTGTAATGTATAGATGATGTGTAATGTATAGATGATGTATAATGTATAGACAATGTGTAATGTATAGATGATGTATAATGTATAGACGATGTATAATGTATAATGTATAGATGATGTATAATGTATAGACGATGTATAATGTATAGATGATGTATAATGTATAGATGATGTGTAATGCATAGATGATGTATAATGTATAATGTATAGATGATGTGTAATGTATAGATGATGTGTAATGCATAGATGATGTATAATGTATAATGTATAGATGATGTATAATGTATAATGTATAGATGATGTGTAATGTATAGATGATGTATAATGTATAGATGATGTGTAATGTATAGATGATGTATAATGTATAGATGATGTGTAATGTATAGATGATGTGTAATGTATAGATGATGTATAATGTATAATGTATAGATGATGTGTAATGTATAGATAATGTATAATGTATAGATGATGTGTAATGTATAGATGATGTATAATGTATAATGTATAGATGATGTGTAATGTATAGATGATGTATAATGTATAGATGATGTGTAATGTATAGATGATGTATAATGTATAGATGATGTATAATGTATAATGTATAGATGATGTGTAATGTATAGATGATGTATAATGTATAGACGATGTATAATGTATAGATGATGTGTAATGTATAGATGATGTATAATGTATAGATAATGTATAATGTATAGATGATGTGTAATGTATAGATGATGTGTAATGTATAGATGATGTATAATGTATAATGTATAGATGATGTGTAATGTATAGATGATGTATAATGTATAGATGATGTGTAATGTATGGATGATGTATAATGTATAGATGATGTGTAATGTATAGATGATGTATAATGTATAGATGATGTATAATGTATAATGTATAGATGATGTGTAATGTATAGATGATGTATAATGTATAGACGATGTATAATGTATAGATGATGTGTAATGTATAGATGATGTATAATGTATAATGTATAGATGATGTATAATGTATAGATGATGTGTAATGTATAGATGATGTATAATGTATAATGTATAGATGATGTATAATGTATAGATAATGTGTAATGTACAGATGATGTGTAATGTATAGATGATGTATAATGTATAGATGATGTATAATGTATAGACAATGTGTAATATATAGATAATGTATAATGTATAGATGATGTGTAATGTATAGACAATGTGTAATATATAGATAATGTATAATGTATAGATGATGTAAAATGTGTAATATATAGACGATGTGTAATGTATAGATGATGTGTAATGTATAGATGATGTGTAATGTATGGTCAATGTATTATATATAGATGATGTATAATGTATACATAATGTGTGAGAAGCAGAAATAAAGTGACGGAAGACACTGTTGCAGATAGATATAGGGATATGTATTTATAGAGTCTTATGTACATAGAAGATATACACGTTTCTGTGTAATACATACACAATATATACACACATGCTAAATACAAGTCTCTGTATGTGCAGCAGATGCATTTTCTAAGCTGAAGCGATATAGGATAGCACCGAATCCCAAAATACTTACTGAATCTGAGTAATGCACCCCAAAATATATCCCATACCCGGCAGCATTTATCCCTATATTCTATTCTGTGTCTGACACAATATATAACATTTCCCTTCAGTCTGACAAAACATTTCAACTTCTTATACTGTGTGTAGAGCAATTGTGATCGTATTGAGATCCCTATATACAGTATAGACTTATCTCCGAACATCTTAATGCACCCCCTATATACCTAACATCTCCCTGTAATGTACACGTATGTATACCCACCATCTCCCTGTAATGTACACGTATGTATACCCACCATCTCCCTGTAATGTACACATATGTATACCTACCCTCTCCCTGTAATGTACACCTATATATACCATGTACACCTATGTATACCCACCATCTCCCTGTAATGTACACCTATATATACCATGTACACCTATGTATACCCACCATCTCCCTGTAATGTACACCTATATATACTATGTACACCTATGTATACCCACCATCTCCCTGTATTGTACACCTATATATACCATGTACACCTATGTATACCCACCATCTCCCTGTAATGTAAACCTATATATACCACGTACACCTATGTATACCCACCATCTCCCTGTATTGGGCACCTATATATACCATGTAACCTATATATACCATGTACACCTATGTATACCATGTACACCTATATATACCATGTAACCTATATATACCATGTACACCTATGTATACCATGTACACCTATATATAGCCTGCAGACCTCCATATTGTACCCCCATCACTCCTGACAAAATGATGCGGACAGTGAACCAGACATATATATATATATATATATATACACACACACATACAAAGAGAGGAGAGAACACTCAGGATTTGATTTATATCAGTGAATATTTACTGTAATTGTAAGATCAGTGTTTGATGTGTAAGTCACTTTGTCATTAGGTCCTGAGTGTGCTGCCCTCTCCTGGTGTTTGTGCACATTATGGATCCACTGCTCATGGCTCCCAGGCATTTGACCTACACAAGTGAGAGTGCTTCCCAAGTGGACTGTATATACACATACATATATACACACATATTCATATATATATATATATATATATATATATATATATATATAGAGAGAGAGAGAGAGATGTCTAGTCATGGAGGATTGGCACACCCTAGGGATTCTCCAACAGTTAAAAGTGTTTAATCACTTGGAAATGGATAAACATTTCATGTCTCACATGGAGCGTTAGGAGTGCGCTCCAATCCTGTGTGTCTGTGGTAACATCCGGGTACTATGTGACTTTACTACTGTGCACACATACTGTAGTATTATTATTATTACACACACACCAGGTCCCTTCATGTATTGCATTTCATGAATACAATGTATTGCACACACACTTACACCGAGTTGCCAGTTTATTAGGTAAACTCCTTAATCCAAGTGAATGAGCAGCGCAGCAGAGACATGAACCTGTACCAGTGTATGTACATCAGTCTGTCAACTAGAGAGGGACTGCACGGGTGACTGAAAGTATATGTGTGTATGTGTGTACATTAAACATATATATATATATAAGTGTAAACAGAAGGGGGCAGCACCCATGGGTCTTGTTACCAATGCTTTGAAGCTTTTATTATGTGCAAAAAAATCGTCAGCGTTTCGGTCCGCACAGGGACCTCTTTCAAGACGCTAAAACCTACCATTACCTCGTGTTATATCCCCTTGTCAATCGTGGTGTCTTCGCTGGCGCCAGTGACGTCATCACCTCGGGCTCGTTCACTGAATGGCCCGCGGTGGACCAATCACGGCAATCCTTCCAGTACCACTGAAACACTTCATTCACCAAGTGAGCACACCAACCATCTAAACACAATCTATTGCAATGGCAGGAATACTATTTACAGCAGCGGGTTTCCAGCTTACGGAAGGAGGTGTTTCTCCCATCAACCCGGCGAACACCGTGATCCGGCTGTATCACCGAGATGGATGGCGCACACTCTCCCTCACCGTTAAGCATCCGCTCTGTTATATCTATTAGTAATTGATACAATAATGCAGTCACAGTACAAATAAAGTCTCAGTGGAACAACCATACACATACACCGCGGACTGGGCTTTTTTCTGTCCGCAGCCACATAAAGTCAATCCCATGGGGAGTGTTAATTAACCTCTTCAATGCCAAGAGAGGTGCGGGGTACCAAGTTATATCTTCCATAATGTTTAGGTTTATAATAAACCATATATAGAGCGCAACACACTTCCAGACAACCTAAATTGATAACCTAGATTGATAATACAGATAATGTGTCTAAAGATTATAAACCATACAGAACCACAAGATTAACAAGTATGGATGTCAAATATGGGTCCTCTATTGATGAACCTGCAAACGCACCACTGCAAGTCCTGAACTCATACAGCGTGATATTATCACACAGGGTCTCTGGATATATAAACTACTCAAAGGGGTTTGAGTTGAATCTTTTGTCATATCGGAA
>CM074724.1:1557556-1615472 GCA_037306005.1 Rhinophrynus dorsalis | reverse complement strand
TATAGATCTACTTGTGTATATATATTTACCCCTAGTATCTCCTATCTGGGTATAGATCTACTTGTGTATATATATTTACCTCTAGTATCTCCTATCTGGGTATAGATCTACTTGTGTATATATATTTACCTCTAGTATCTCCTATCTGGGTATAGATCTACTTGTGTATATATATTTACCCCTAGTATCTCCTATCTGGGTATAGATCTAATTGTGTATATATATTTACCCCTAGTATCTCCTATCTGGGTATAGATCTAATTGTGTATATATATTTACCTCTAGTATCTCCTATCTGGGTATAGATCTACTTGTGTATATATATTTACCTCTAGTATCTCCTATCTGGGTATAGATCTACTTGTGTATATATATTTACCCCTAGTATCTCCTATCTGGGTATAGATCTACTTGTGTATATATATTTACCTCTAGTATCTCCTATCTGGGTATAGATCTACTTGTGTATATATATTTACCCCTAGTATCTCCTATCTGGGTATAGATCTACTTGTGTATATATATTTACCCCTAGTATCTCCTATCTGGGTATAGATCTACTTGTGTATATATATTTACCTCTAGTATCTCCTATCTGGGTATAGATCTACTTGTGTATATATATTTACCTCTAGTATCTCCTATCTGGGTATAGATCTACTTGTGTATATATATTTACCTCTAGTATCTCCTATCTGGGTATAGATCTACTTGTGTATATATATTTACCTCTAGTATCTCCTATCTGGGTATAGATCTACTTGTGTATATATATTTACCCCTAGTATCTCCTATCTGGGTATAGATCTACTTGTGTATATATATTTACCTCTAGTATCTCCTATCTGGGTATAGATCTACTTGTGTATATATATTTACCCCTAGTATCTCCTATCTGGGTATAGATCTACTTGTGTATATATATTTACCCCTAGTATCTCCTATCTGGGTATAGATCTACTTGTGTATATATATTTACCCCTAGTATCTCCTATCTGGGTATAGATTTACTTGTGTATATATATTTACCCCTAGTATCTCCTATCTGGGTATAGATCTACTTGTGTATATATATTTACCCCTAGTATCTCCTATCTGGGTATAGATCTACTTGTGTATATATATTTACCCCTAGTATCTCCTATCTGGGTATAGATCTACTTGTGTATATATATTTACCCCTAGTATCTCCTATCTGGGTATAGATCTACTTGTGTATATATATTTACCCCTAGTATCTCCTATCTGGGTATAGATCTACTTGTGTATATATATTTACCCCTAGTATCTCCTATCTGGGTATAGATCTACTTGTGTATATATATTTACCCCTAGTATCTCCTATCTGGGTATAGATCTACTTGTGTATATATATTTACCTCTAGTATCTCCTATCTGGGTATAGATCTACTTGTGTATATATATTTACCTCTAGTATCTCCTATCTGGGTATAGATCTACTTGTGTATATATATTTACCTCTAGTATCTCCTATCTGGGTATAGATCTACTTGTGTATATATATTTACCCCTAGTATCTCCTATCTGGGTATAGATCTAATTGTGTATATATATTTACCCCTAGTATCTCCTATCTGGGTATAGATCTAATTGTGTATATATATTTACCTCTAGTATCTCCTATCTGGGTATAGATCTACTTGTGTATATATATTTACCTCTAGTATCTCCTATCTGGGTATAGATCTACTTGTGTATATATATTTACCCCTAGTATCTCCTATCTGGGTATAGATCTACTTGTGTATATATATTTACCTCTAGTATCTCCTATCTGGGTATAGATCTACTTGTGTATATATATTTACCCCTAGTATCTCCTATCTGGGTATAGATCTACTTGTGTATATATATTTACCCCTAGTATCTCCTATCTGGGTATAGATCTACTTGTGTATATATATTTACCTCTAGTATCTCCTATCTGGGTATAGATCTACTTGTGTATATATATTTACCTCTAGTATCTCCTATCTGGGTATAGATCTACTTGTGTATATATATTTACCTCTAGTATCTCCTATCTGGGTATAGATCTACTTGTGTATATATATTTACCTCTAGTATCTCCTATCTGGGTATAGATCTACTTGTGTATATATATTTACCCCTAGTATCTCCTATCTGGGTATAGATCTACTTGTGTATATATATTTACCTCTAGTATCTCCTATCTGGGTATAGATCTACTTGTGTATATATATTTACCCCTAGTATCTCCTATCTGGGTATAGATCTAATTGTGTATATATATTTACCTCTAGTATCTCCTATCTGGGTATTGATTTACTTGCATATATCTTTAACCCTAGTATTTCTATCTGGGTATAGATTTACTTGTGTATATATATTTACCCCTAGTATCTCCTATCTGGGTATAGATCTACTTGTGTATATATATTTACCCCTAGTATCTCCTATCTGGGTATAGATCTACTTGTGTATATATATTTACCCCTAGTATCTCCTATCTGAGTATAGATCTACTTGTGTATATATATTTACCCCTAGTATCTCCTATCTGGGTATAGATCTACTTGTGTATATATATTTACCCCTAGTATCTCCTATCTGGGTATAGATCTACTTGTGTATATATATTTACCCCTAGTATCTCCTATCTGGGTATAGATCTACTTGTGTATATATATTTACCCCTAGTATCTCCTATCTGGGTATAGATCTACTTGTGTATATATATTTACCCCTAGTATCTCCTATCTGGGTATAGATTTACTTGTGTATATATATTTACCTCTAGTATCTCCTATCTGGGTATAGATCTACTTGTGTATATATATTTACCCCTAGTATCTCCTATCTGGGTATAGATCTACTTGTGTATATATATTTACCTCTAGTATCTCCTATCTGGGTATAGATTTACTTGTGTATATATATTTACCCCTAGTATCTCCTATCTGGGTATAGATCTAATTGTGTATATATATTTACCCCTAGTATCTCCTATCTGGGTATAGATCTACTTGTGTATATATATTTACCCCTAGTATCTCCTATCTGGGTATAGATCTACTTGTGTATATATATTTACCCCTAGTATCTCCTATCTGGGTATAGATCTACTTGTGTATATATATTTACCTCTAGTATCTCCTATCTGGGTATAGATCTAATTGTGTATATATATTTACCTCTAGTATCTCCTATCTGGGTATAGATCTACTTGTGTATATATATTTACCTCTAGTATCTCCTATCTGGGTATTGATTTACTTGTGTATATATATTTACCTCTAGTATCTCCTATCTGGGTATAGATCTACTTGTGTATATATATTTACCTCTAGTATCTCCTATCTGGGTATAGATCTACTTGTGTATATATATTTACCCCTAGTATCTCCTATCTGGGTATAGATCTACTTGTGTATATATATTTACCCCTAGTATCTCCTATCTGGGTATAGATCTACTTGTGTATATATATTTACCTCTAGTATCTCCTATCTGGGTATAGATCTACTTGTGTATATATATTTACCCCTAGTATCTCCTATCTGAGTATAGATCTACTTGTGTATATATATTTACCTCTAGTATCTCCTATCTGGGTATAGATCTACTTGTGTATATATATTTACCCCTAGTATCTCCTATCTGGGTATAGATCTACTTGTGTATATATATTTACCTCTAGTATCGCCTATCTGGGTATAGATCTACTTGTGTATATATATTTACCCCTAGTATCTCCTATCTGGGTATAGATCTACTTGTGTATATATATTTACCTCTAGTATCTCCTATCTGGGTATAGATCTACTTGTGTATATATATTTACCCCTAGTATCTCCTATCTGAGTATAGATCTACTTGTGTATATATATTTACCCCTAGTATCTCCTATCTGGGTATAGATCTACTTGTGTATATATATTTACCTCTAGTATCTCCTATCTGGGTATAGATCTACTTGTGTATATATATTTACCCCTAGTATCTCCTATCTGGGTATAGATCTACTTGTGTATATATATTTACCTCTAGTATCTCCTATCTGGGTATTGATCTACTTGTGTATATATATTTACCTCTAGTATCTCCTATCTGGGTATAGATCTACTTGTGTATATATATTTACCTCTAGTATCTCCTATCTGGGTATAGATCTAATTGTGTATATATATTTACCCCTAGTATCTCCTATCTGGGTATAGATCTAATTGTGTATATATATTTACCCCTAGTATCTCCTATCTGGGTATAGATCTAATTGTGTATATATATTTACCTCTAGTATCTCCTATCTGGGTATAGATCTACTTGTGTATATATATTTACCTCTAGTATCTCCTATCTGGGTATAGATCTAATTGTGTATATATATTTACCTCTAGTATCTCCTATCTGGGTATAGATCTACTTGTGTATATATATTTACCTCTAGTATCTCCTATCTGGGTATAGATCTACTTGTGTATATATATTTACCCCTAGTATCTCCTATCTGGGTATAGATCTACTTGTGTATATATATTTACCTCTAGTATCGCCTATCTGGGTATAGATCTACTTGTGTATATATATTTACCTCTAGTATCTCCTATCTGGGTATAGATCTACTTGTGTATATATATTTACCCCTAGTATCGCCTATCTGGGTATAGATCTACTTGTGTATATATATTTACCTCTAGTATCTCCTATCTGGGTATAGATCTACTTGTGTATATATATTTACCTCTAGTATCTCCTATCTGGGTATAGATCTACTTGTGTATATATATTTACCCCTAGTATCGCCTATCTGGGTATAGATCTAATTGTGTATATATATTTACCCCTAGTATCTCCTATCTGGGTATAGATCTAATTGTGTATATATATTTACCCCTAGTATCTCCTATCTGGGTATAGATCTAATTGTGTATATATATTTACCCCTAGTATCTCCTATCTGGGTATAGATCTACTTGTGTATATATATTTACCCCTAGTATCTCCTATCTGGGTATAGATCTACTTGTGTATATATATTTACCTCTAGTATCTCCTATCTGGGTATAGATCTACTTGTGTATATATATTTACCTCTAGTATCTCCTATCTGGGTATAGATCTACTTGTGTATATATATTTACCTCTAGTATCTCCTATCTGGGTATAGATCTACTTGTGTATATATATTTACCCCTAGTATCGCCTATCTGGGTATAGATCTACTTGTGTATATATATTTACCTCTAGTATCTCCTATCTGGGTATAGATCTACTTGTGTATATATATTTACCTCTAGTATCGCCTATCTGGGTATAGATCTACTTGTGTATATATATTTACCCCTAGTATCTCCTATCTGGGTATAGCTCTACTTGTGTATATATATTTACCCCTAGTATCTCCTATCTGGGTATAGATCTAATTGTGTATATATATTTACCCCTAGTATCTCCTATCTGAGTATAGATCTACTTGTGTATATATATTTACCTCTAGTATCTCCTATCTGGGTATAGATCTACTTGTGTATATATATTTACCCCTAGTATCTCCTATCTGGGTATAGATCTACTTGTGTATATATATTTACCCCTAGTATCTCCTATCTGGGTATAGATCTACTTGTGTATATATATTTACCCCTAGTATCTCCTATCTGGGTATAGATCTACTTGTGTATATATATTTACCCCTAGTATCTCCTATCTGGGTATAGATCTACTTGTGTATATATATTTACCCCTAGTATCTCCTATCTGGGTATAGATCTACTTGTGTATATATATTTACCTCTAGTATCTCCTATCTGGGTATAGATCTACTTGTGTATATATATTTACCCCTAGTATCTCCTATCTGGGTATAGATCTTCTTGTGTATATATATTTACCCCTAGTATCTCCTATCTGGGTATAGATCTACTTGTGTATATATATTTACCCCTAGTATCTCCTATCTGGGTATAGATCTACTTGTGTATATATATTTACCTCTAGTATCTCCTATCTGGGTATAGATCTACTTGTGTATATATATTTACCCCTAGTATCTCCTATCTGGGTATAGATCTACTTGTGTATATATATTTACCTCTAATATCTCCTATCTGGGTATAGATCTACTTGTGTATATATATTTACCTCTTGTATCACCTATCTGGGTATAGATCTACGTGTGTATATATATTTACCTCTAGTATCTCCTATCTGGGTATAGATCTACTTGTGTATATATATTTACCCCTAGTATCTCCTATCTGGGTATAGATCTAATTGTGTATATATATTTACCCCTAGTATCTCCTATCTGAGTATAGATCTAATTGTGTATATATATTTACCCCTAGTATCTCCTATCTGGGTATAGATTTACTTGTGTATATATATTTACCCCTAGTATCTCCTATCTGGGTATAGATCTACTTGTGTATATATATTTACCCCTAGTATCTCCTATCTGGGTATAGATCTACTTGTGTATATATATTTACCCCTAGTATCTCCTATCTGGGTATTGATCTACTTGTGTATATATATTTACCTCTAGTATCTCCTATCTGGGTATTCATCTACTTGTGTATATATATTTACCTCTAGTATCTCCTATCTGGGTATAGATCTACTTGTATATATATTTACCTCTAGTATCTCCTATCTGGGTATAGATCTACTTGTGTATATATATTTACCTCTAGTATCTCCTATCTGGGTATAGATCTACTTGTGTATATATATTTACCTCTAGTATCTCCTATCTGGGTATAGATCTACTTGTGTATATATATTTACCCCTAGTATCTCCTATCTGGGTATAGATCTACTTGTGTATATATATTTACCTCTAGTATCTCCTATCTGGGTATAGATCTACTTGTGTATATATATTTACCTCTAGTATCTCCTATCTGGGTATAGATCTACTTGTATATATATATATTTACCCCTAGTATCTCCTATCTGGGTATAGATCTACTTGTGTATATATATTTACCCCTAGTATCTCCTATCTGGGTATAGATCTACTTGTGTATATATATTTACCTCTAGTATCTCCTATCTGGGTATAGATCTACTTGTGTATATATATTTACCCCTAGTATCTCCTATCTGGGTATAGATCTACTTGTGTATATATATTTACCCCTATATCTCCTATCTGGGTATAGATCTACTTGTGTATATATATTTACCCCTAGTATCTCCTATCTGGGTATAGATCTACTTGTGTATATATATTTACCTCTAGTATCGCCTATCTGGGTATAGATCTACTTGTGTATATATATTTACCCCTAGTATCTCCTATCTGGGTATAGATCTACTTGTGTATATATATTTACCTCTAGTATCTCCTATCTGGGTATAGATCTACTTGTGTATATATATTTACCCCTAGTATCTCCTATCTGGGTATAGATCTACTTGTGTATATATATTTACCTCTAGTATCGCCTATCTGGGTATAGATCTACTTGTGTATATATATTTACCCCTAGTATCTCCTATCTGGGTATAGATCTACTTGTGTATATATATTTACCTCTAGTATCTCCTATCTGGGTATAGATCTACTTGTGTATATATATTTACCTCTAGTATCTCCTATCTGGGTATAGATCTACTTGTGTATATATATTTACCCCTAGTATCTCCTATCTGGGTATAGATCTACTTGTGTATATATATTTACCCCTAGTATCTCCTATCTGGGTATAGATCTACTTGTGTATATATATTTACCCCTAGTATCTCCTATCTGGGTATAGATCTACTTGTGTATATATATTTACCTCTAGTATCGCCTATCTGGGTATAGATCTACTTGTGTATATATATTTACCCCTAGTATCTCCTATCTGGGTATAGATCTACTTGTGTATATATATTTACCTCTAGTATCTCCTATCTGGGTATAGATCTACTTGTGTATATATATTTACCCCTAGTATCTCCTATCTGGGTATAGATCTACTTGTGTATATATATTTACCTCTAGTATCGCCTATCTGGGTATAGATCTACTTGTGTATATATATTTACCTCTAGTATCTCCTATCTGGGTATAGATCTACTTGTGTATATATATTTACCCCTAGTATCTCCTATCTGGGTATAGATCTACTTGTGTATATATATTTACCCCTAGTATCTCCTATCTGGGTATAGATCTACTTGTGTATATATATTTACCCCTAGTATCTCCTATCTGGGTATAGAGCTACTTGTGTATATATATTTACCTCTAGTATCTCCTATCTGGGTATAGATCTACTTGTGTATATATATTTACCCGTAGTATCTCCTATCTGGGTATAGATCTACTTGTGTATATATATTTACCCCTAGTATCGCCTATCTGGGTATAGATCTACTTGTGTATATATATTTACCCGTAGTATCTCCTATCTGGGTATAGATCTACTTGTGTATATATATTTACCTCTAGTATCTCCTATCTGGGTATAGATCTACTTGTGTATATATATTTACCCGTAGTATCTCCTATCTGGGTATAGATCTACTTGTGTATATATATTTACCCCTAGTATCGCCTATCTGGGTATAGATCTACTTGTGTATATATATTTACCCGTAGTATCTCCTATCTGGGTATAGATCTACTTGTGTATATATATTTACCCGTAGTATCTCCTATCTGGGTATAGATCTACTTGTGTATATATATTTACCCCTAGTATCTCCTATCTGGGTATAGATCTACTTGTGTATATATATTTACCCCTAGTATCGCCTATCTGGGTATAGATCTACTTGTGTATATATATTTACCCCTAGTATCTCCTATCTGGGTATAGATCTACTTGTGTATATATATTTACACCTAGTATCGCCTATCTGGGTATAGATCTACTTGTGTATATATATTTACCCCTAGTATCTCCTATCTGGGTATAGATTTACTTGTGTATATATATTTACCCCTAGTATCGCCTATCTGGGTATAGATCTACTCCTATATGTTTTACCCTAGTTACCACTATCTGGGCATAGAACTACTTGTTTATCCTTTTTTGCCCTAGTAATTCCTATCTGGGCATCAATATACTTACATATATTTCACCTTAATATTTCCTCTCTGGCTTAACGTCTATTTGCATATTCACTTATCCATAGTTAACTCCTTTCTGACTGTGGTTCTTCTTGCTTTCACCTTTACCCCTACTAATTACTATCTGGGCACGGATCTATCTGCCTGTATTACCCCTACTAATTCCTATCTGGGCATGGATCTATCTGCCTGTATTACCCCTACTAATTCCTATCTGGGCATGGATCTATCTGCCTGTATTACCCCTACTAATTCCTATCTGGGCATGGATCTATCTGCCTGTATTACCCCTACTAATTCCTATCTGGGCATGGATCTATCTGCCTGTATTACCCCTACTAATTCCTATCTGGGCATGGATCTATCTGCCTGTATTACCCCTACTAATTCCTATCTGGGCATGGATCTATCTGTCTGTATTACCCCTACTAATTCCTATCTGGGCATGGATCTATCTGCCTGTATTACCCCTACTAATTCCTATCTGGGCATGGATCTATCTGCCTGTATTACCCCTACTAATTCCTATCTGGGCATGGATCTATCTGCCTGTATTACCCCTACTAATTCCTATCTGGGCATGGATCTATCTGCCTGTATTACCCCTACTAATTCCTATCTGGGCATGGATCTATCTGCCTGTATTACCCCTACTAATTACTATCTGGGCATGGATCTATCTGCCTGTATTACCCCTACTAATTCCTATCTGGGCATGGATCTATCTGCCTGTATTACCCCTACTAATTCCTATCTGGGCATGGATCTATCTGCCTGTATTACCCCTACTAATTCCTATCTGGGCATGGATCTATCTGCCTGTATTACCCCTGCTAATTCCTATCTGGGCATGGATCTATCTGCCTGTATTACCCCTGCTAATTCCTATCTGGGCATGGATCTATCTGCCTATATTACCCCTACTAATTCCTATTTGGGCATGGATCTATCTGCCTGTATTACCCCTACTAATTCCTATCTGGGCATGGATCTATCTGCCTGTATTACCCCTACTAATTACTATCTGGGCATGGATCTATCTGCCTGTATTACCCCTACTAATTCCTATCTGGGCATGGATCTATCTGCCTGTATTACCCCTACTAATTCCTATCTGGGCATGGATCTATCTGCCTGTATTACCCCTACTAATTCCTATCTGGGCATGGATCTATCTGCCTGTATTACCCCTACTAATTCCTATCTGGGCATGGATCTATCTACCTGTATTACCCCTACTAATTCCTATCTGGGCATGGATCTATCTGCCTGTATTACCCCTACTAATTCCTATCTGGGCATAGATCTATCTGCCTGTATTACCCCTACTAATTCCTATCTGGGGATGGATCTATCTGCCTGTATTACCCCTACTAATTCCTATCTGGGTATGGATCTATCTGCCTGTATTACCCCTACTAATTCCTATCTGGGCATGGATCTATCTGCCTGTATTAACCCTACTAATTCCTATCTGGGCATGGATCTATCTGCCTGTATTACCCCTACTAATTCCTATCTGGTGATGGATCTATCTGCCTGTATTACCTCTACTAATTCCTATCTGGGCACGGATCTATCTGCCTGTATTACCCCTACTAATTCCTATCTGGGCATGGATCTATCTGCCTGTATTACCCCTACTAATTCCTATCTGGGCATGGATCTATCTGCCTGTATTACCTCTACTAATTCCTATCTGGGCATGGATCTATCTGCCTGTATTACCTCTACTAATTCCTATCTGGGCATGGATCTATCTGCCTGTATTACCCCTACTAATTCCTATCTGGGCATGGATCTATCTGCCTGTATTACCCCTACTAATTCCTATCTGGGCACGGATCTATCTGCCTATATTACCCCTACTAATTCCTATCTGGGCACGGATCTATCTGCCTATATGACCCCTACTAATTCCTATCTGGGCATGGATCTATCTGCCTGTATTACCCCTACTAATTCCTATCTGGGCACGGATCTATCTGCCTGTATTACCCCTACTAATTCCTATCTGGGCATGGATCTATCTGCCTGTATTACCCCTACTAATTCCTATCTGGGCACAGATCTATCAGCCTGTATTACCCCTACTAATTCCTATCTGGGCACGGATCTATCTGCCTATATTACCCCTACTAATTCCTATCTGGGCATGGATCTATCTGCCTATATTACCCCTACTAATTCCTATCTGGGCATGGATCTATCTGCCTGTATTACCCCTACTAATTCCTATCTGGGGATGGATTTATCTGCCTGTATTACCCCTACTAATTCCTATCTGGGCATGGATCTATCTGCCTGTATTACCCCTACTAATTCTTATCTGGGCACGGATCTATCTGCCTGTATTACCCCTACTAATTCCTATCTGGGCATGGATCTATCTGCCTATATTACCCCTACTAATTCCTATCTGGGCATGGATCTATCTGTCTATATTACCCCTACTAATTCCTATCTGGGTATGGATCTATCTGCCTATATTACCCCTACTAATTCCTATCTGGGCATGGATCTATCTGCCTGTATTACCCCTACTAATTCCTATCTGGGCATGGATCTATCTGCCTGTATTACCCCTACTAATTCCTATCTGGGCACAGATCTATCAGCCTGTATTACCCCTACTAATTCCTATCTGGGCACGGATCTATCTGCCTATATTACCCCTACTAATTCCTATCTGGGCATGGATCTATCTGTCTATATTACCCCTACTAATTCCTATCTGGGCATGGATCTATCTGCCTGTATTACCCCTGCTAATTCCTATCTGGGCATGGATCTATCTGCCTGTATTACCCCTGCTAATTCCTATCTGGGCATGGATCTATCTGCCTATATTACCCCTACTAATTCCCATTTGGGCATGGATCTATCTGCCTGTTTTACCCCTACTAATTCCTATCTGGGCATGGATCTATCTGCCTGTATTACCCCTACTAATTACTATCTGGGCATGGATCTATCTGCCTGTATTACCCCTACTAATTCCTATCTGGGGATGGATCTATCTGCCTGTATTACCCCTACTAATTCCTATCTGGGCATGGATCTATCTGCCTGTATTACCCCTACTAATTCCTATCTGGGCATGGATCTATCTGCCTGTATTACCCCTACTAATTACTATCTGGGCATGGATCTATCTGCCTGTATTACCCCTACTAATTCCTATCTGGGCATGGATCTATCTGCCTGTATTACCCCTACTAATTCCTATCTGGGCATGGATCTATCTGCCTGTATTACCCCTACTAATTCCTATCTGGGCATGGATCTATCTGCCTGTATTACCCCTACTAATTCCTATCTGGGGATGGATCTATCTGCCTGTATTACCTCTACTAATTCCTATCTGGGCACGGATCTATCTGCCTGTATTACCCCTACTAATTCCTATCTGGGTATGGATCTATCTGCCTGTATTACCCCTACTAATTCCTATCTGGGCATGGATCTATCTGCCTGTATTACCCCTACTAATTCCTATCTGGGCATGGATCTATCTGCCTGTATTACCCCTACTAATTCCTATCTGGTGATGGATCTATCTGCCTGTATTACCTCTACTAATTCCTATCTGGGCACGGATCTATCTGCCTGTATTACCCCTACTAATTCGTATCTGGGCATGGATCTATCTGCCTGTATTACCCCTACTAATTCCTATCTGGGCATGGATCTATCTGCCTGTATTACCTCTACTAATTCCTATCTGGGCATGGATCTATCTGCCTGTATTACCTCTACTAATTCCTATCTGGGCATGGATCTATCTGCCTGTATTACCCCTACTAATTCCTATCTGGGCATGGATCTATCTGCCTGTATTACCCCTACTAATTCCTATCTGGGCACGGATCTATCTGCCTATATTACCCCTACTAATTCCTATCTGGGCACGGATCTATCTGCCTATATTACCCCTACTAATTCCTATCTGGGCATGGATCTATCTGCCTGTATTACCCCTACTAATTCCTATCTGGGCACGGATCTATCTGCCTGTATTACCCCTACTAATTCCTATCTGGGCATGGATCTATCTGCCTGTATTACCCCTACTAATTCCTATCTGGGCATGGATCTATCAGCCTGTATTACCCCTACTAATTCCTATCTGGGCACGGATCTATCTGCCTATATTACCCCTACTAATTCCTATCTGGGCATGGATCTATCTGCCTATATTACCCCTACTAATTCCTATCTGGGCATGGATCTATCTGCCTGTATTACCCCTACTAATTCCTATCTGGGGATGGATTTATCTGCCTGTATTACCCCTACTAATTCCTATCTGGGCATGGATCTATCTGCCTGTATTACCCCTACTAATTCTTATCTGGGCACGGATCTATCTGCCTGTATTACCCCTACTAATTCCTATCTGGGCATGGATCTATCTGCCTATATTACCCCTACTAATTCCTATCTGGGCATGGATCTATCTGTCTATATTACCCCTACTAATTCCTATCTGGGTATGGATCTATCTGCCTATATTACCCCTACTAATTCCTATCTGGGCATGGATCTATCTGCCTGTATTACCCCTACTAATTCCTATCTGGGCATGGATCTATCTGCCTGTATTACCCCTACTAATTCCTATCTGGGCACAGATCTATCAGCCTGTATTACCCCTACTAATTCCTATCTGGGCACGGATCTATCTGCCTATATTACCCCTACTAATTCCTATCTGGGCATGGATCTATCAGTCTATATTACCCCTACTAATTCCTATCTGGGCATGGATCTATCTGCCTGTATTACCTCTACTAATTCCTATCTGGGCATGGATCTATCTGCCTGTATTACCTCTACTAATTCCTTTCTGGGCATGGATCTATCTGCCTGTATTACCCCTACTAATTCCTATCTGGGCATGGATCTATCTGCCTGTATTACCCCTACTAATTCCTATCTGGGCATGGATCTATCTGCCTGTATTACCCCTACTAATTCCTATCTGGGCATGGATCTATCTGCCTGTATTACCCCTACTAATTACTATCTGGGCATGGATCTATCTGCCTGTATTACCCCTACTAATTCCTATCTGGGGATGGATCTATCTGCCTGTATTACCCCTACTAATTCCTATCTGGGCATGGATCTATCTGCCTGTATTACCTCTACTAATTCCTATCTGGGCATGGATCTATCTGCCTGTATTACCCCTACTAATTCCTATCTGGGCATGGATCTATCTGCCTGTATTACCCCTACTAATTCCTATCTGGGCACGGATCTATCTGCCTATATTACCCCTACTAATTCCTATCTGGGCACGGATCTATCTGCCTATATTACCCCTACTAATTCCTATCTGGGCATGGATCTATCTGCCTGTATTACCCCTACTAATTCCTATCTGGGCACGGATCTATCTGCCTGTATTACCCCTACTAATTCCTATCTGGGCATGGATCTATCTGCCTGTATTACCCCTACTAATTCCTATCTGGGCACAGATCTATCAGCCTGTATTACCCCTACTAATTCCTATCTGGGCACGGATCTATCTGCCTATATTACCCCTACTAATTCCTATCTGGGCATGGATCTATCTGCCTATATTACCCCTACTAATTCCTATCTGGGCATGGATCTATCTGCCTGTATTACCCCTACTAATTCCTATCTGGGGATGGATTTATCTGCCTGTATTACCCCTACTAATTCCTATCTGGGCATGGATCTATCTGCCTGTATTACCCCTACTAATTCTTATCTGGGCACGGATCTATCTGCCTGTATTACCCCTACTAATTCCTATCTGGGCATGGATCTATCTGCCTATATTACCCCTACTAATTCCTATCTGGGCATGGATCTATCTGTCTATATTACCCCTACTAATTCCTATCTGGGTATGGATCTATCTGCCTATATTACCCCTACTAATTCCTATCTGGGCATGGATCTATCTGCCTGTATTACCCCTACTAATTCCTATCTGGGCATGGATCTATCTGCCTGTATTACCCCTACTAATTCCTATCTGGGCACAGATCTATCAGCCTGTATTACCCCTACTAATTCCTATCTGGGCACGGATCTATCTGCCTATATTACCCCTACTAATTCCTATCTGGGCATGGATCTATCTGTCTATATTACCCCTACTAATTCCTATCTGGGCATGGATCTATCTGCCTGTATTACCTCTACTAATTCCTATCTGGGCATGGATCTATCTGCCTGTATTACCTCTACTAATTCCTATCTGGGCATGGATCTATCTGCCTGTATTACCCCTACTAATTCCTATCTGGGCATGGATCTATCTGCCTGTATTACCCCTACTAATTCCTATCTGGGCACGGATCTATCTGCCTATATTACCCCTACTAATTCCTATCTGGGCATGGATCTATCTGCCTGTAGTACCCCTACTAATTCCTATCTGGGTATGGATCTATCTACGTGTATTACCCCTACTAATTCCTATCTGGGCATGGATCTATCTGCCTGTATTACCCCTGCTAATTCCTATCTGGGCATGGATCTATCTGCCTATATTACCCCTACTAATTCCTATCTGGGCATGGATCTATCTGCCTGTATTACCCCTACTAATTCCTATCTGGGCATGGATCTATCTGCCTGTATTACCCCTACTAATTCCTATCTGGGCATGGATCTATCTGCCTGTATTACCCCTACTAATTCTTATCTGGGCACGGATCTATCTGCCTGTATTACCCCTACTAATTCCTATCTGGGCATGGATCTATCTGCCTGTATTACCCCTACTAATTCCTATCTGGGCACGGATCTATCTGCCTGTATTACCCCTACTAATTCCTATCTGGGCATGGATCTATCTGCCTGTATTACCCCTACTAATTCCTATCTGGGCATGGATCTATCTGCCTGTATTACCCCTACTAATTCCTATCTGGGCACGGATCTATCTGCCTGTATTACCCCTACTAATTCCTGTCTGGGCACGGATCTATCTGCCTGTATTACCCCTACTAATTCCTATCTGGGTATGGATCTATCTGCCTGTATTACCCCTACTAATTCCTATCTGGGCATGGATCTATCTGCCTGTATTACCCCTACTAATTCCTATCTGGGCATGGATCTATCTGCCTGTATTACCCCTACTAATTCCTATCTGGGCATGGATCTATCTGCCTGTATTACCCCTACTAATTCCTATCTGGGCATGGATCTATCTGCCTGTATTACCCCTACTAATTCCTATCTGGGCATGGATCTATCTGCCTGTATTACCCCTACTAATTCTTATCTGGGGATGGATCTATCTGCCTGTATTACCCCTACTAATTCCTATCTGGGCATGGATCTATCTGCCTGTATTACCCCTACTAATTCCTATCTGGGCATGGATCTATCTGCCTGTATTACCCCTACTAATTCCTATCTGGGCATGGATCTATCTGCCTGTATTACCCCTACTAATTCCTATCAGGGCATGGATCTATCTGCCTGTATTACCCCTACTAATTCCTATCTGGGCATGGATCTATCTGCCTGTATTACCCCTACTAATTCTTATCTGGGGATGGATCTATCTGCCTGTATTACCCCTACTAATTCCTATCAGGGCATGGATCTATCTGCCTGTATTACCCCTACTAATTCCTATCTGGGCATGGATCTATCTGCCTGTATTACCCCTACTAATTCCTATCTGGGCATGGATCTATCTGCCTATATTACCCCTACTAATTCCTATCTGGGCATGGATCTATCTGCCTATATTACCCCTACTAATTCCTATCTGGGCATGGATCTATCTGCCTATATTACCCCTACTAATTCTTATCTGGGGATGGATCTATCTGCCTATATTACCCCTACTAATTCCTATCTGGGCATGGATCTATCTGCCTATATTACCCCTACTAATTCCTATCTGGGCATGGATCTATCTGCCTGTATTACCCCTACTAATTCCTATCTGGGCATGGATCTATCTGCCTGTATTACCCCTACTAATTCCTATCTGGGCATGGATCTATCTGCCTATATTACCCCTACTAATTCCTATCTGGGCATGGATCTATCTGCCTGTATTACCCCTACTAATTCTTATCTGGGGATGGATCTATCTGCCTATATTACCCCTACTAATTCCTATCTGGGCATGGATCTATCTGCCTGTATTACCCCTACTAATTCTTATCTGGGCATGGATCTATCTGCCTGTATTACACCTACTAAATCCTATCTGGGCATGGATCTATCTGCCTGTATTACCCCTACTAATTCTTATCTGGGGATGGATCTATCTGCCTATATTACCCCTACTAATTCCTATCTGGGCATGGATCTATCTGCCTGTATTACCCCTACTAATTCTTATCTGGGCACGGATCTATCTGCCTGTATTACCCCTACTAATTCCTATCTGGGCATGGATCTATTTGCCTATATTACCCCTACTAATTCCTATCTGGGCATGGATCTATCTGCCTGTATTACCCCTACTAATTCTTATCTGGGGATGGATCTATCTGCCTATATTACCCCTACTAATTCCTATCTGGGCATGGATCTATCTGCCTATATTACCCCTACTAATTCCTATCTGGCATGGATCTATCTGTCTATATTAGCCCTACTAATTCCTATCTGGGCATGGATCTATCTGCCTGTATTACCCCTACTAATTCCTATCTGGGCATGGATCTATCTGCCTGTATTACCCCTACTAATTCCTATCTGGGCATGGATCTATCTGCCTGTATTACACCTACTAATTCCTATCTGGGCATGGATCTATCTGCCTATATTACCCCTACTAATTCTTATCTGGGGATGGATCTATCTGCCTATATTACACCTACTAATTCCTATCTGAGCATGGATCTATTTGAAAATGACCCTCACCTCAGGATGGAGTACATCTGAGGAAAATGACCCTCACCTCAGGATGGAGTACATCTGAGGAAAATGACCCTCACCTCAGGAGGGAGTGCATCTGAGGAAAATGACCCTCACCTCAGGATGGAGTGCATCTGAGGAAAATGACCCTCACCTCTGGAGGGAGTGTATCTGAGGAAAATGACCCTCACCTCAGGAGGGAGTACATCTGAGGAAAATGACCCTCACCTCAGGAGGGAGTACATCTGAGGAAAATGACCCTCACCTCAGGAGGGAGTACATCTGAGGAAAATGACCCTCACCTCAGGAGGGAGTGCATCTGAGGAAAATGACCCTCACCTCAGGAGGGAGTACATCTGAGGTAAATGACCCTCACCTCTGGAGGGAGTACATCTGAGGAAAATGACCCTCACCTCAGGAGGGAGTACATCTGAGGAAAATGACCCTCACCTCAGGGTGGAGTACATCTGAGGAAAATTACCCTCACCTCAGGATGGAGTACATCTGAGGAAAATGACCCTCACCTCTGGAGGGAGTGTATCTGAGGAAAATGACCCTCACCTCAGGATGGAGTGCATCTGAGGAAAATGACCCTCACCTCAGGAGGGAGTACATCTGAGGAAAATGACCCTCACCTCAGGGTGGAGTACATCTGAGGAAAATTACCCTCACCTCAGGATGGAGTACATCTGAGGAAAATGACCCTCACCTCAGGAGGGAGTGTATCTGAGGAAAATGACCCTCACCTCAGGATGGAGTACATCTGAGGAAAATGACCCTCACCTCAGGATGGAGTACATCTGAGGCATTCAGGGCTTACTCCTACTGTGCTATCAGTGTTTTTTCTGTTGGGAATTGGGTCCTGTCATCCCCTCTCAATTCTGTTTTCGTCTGGGAATGCCTTATGGCCAACTTTGATTTTGTGCGGCTTAGTCCCCACACATGAGATCCTCTCCTCAAGAGGAAGTTATATACTGATGAAATAAGATCTAGTGTGTTGAGCCAGATTTCTTGCCTATGCCAAATATGGACAGCTTTAATTTGTGTGGTTTAGTTCCCACATGAGACCCTCTCCTCAAGAGGAGGATATTTTGTGGAAATGAGATTAAACGGGTTGAGCCCGATCTCTGGAAGTGCATACACATGATCCCCTCTACTCTAAGGTTTGTTTGTTGCGGCATGTGATCTCGCATGTTGCATCCATTTCTTGACTCCACCACATATGGTCGGCTTTGGTTGATGCGGCTTAATTCCTCACTATATCCTATTCTCTAGAGGAAGTGGTGGTGTGACCTCACGAGTTGGGCCTGCTTTTTCTTTTTCCACTCTACTGCGGCTGGTGATGTCCCTGTTTCCTTGAGGATACATCCAATGGCCGATATATTTATGTGGGGCCTTCATTGCTGTATAGTGTCTGACAGAAGCAGACCTCTTTGATTTCTGCTGGTTCATTGTTTTGGTAGGCAGGCCTAACTCGGTTTCTGGTATTTCGATCCAGGACTACTTGTTGCAGACTCCTTTGGTTACAGAGTTCGGGACGTTGGTTTTAGTTTCAGGCTTGGGATATTCGGTTGGTTTCAAGGTCTCCTTTGTTACCTCGGGAAAGTGGTAGGCAGACTCTTCGCTGCTGGTCTTTGTTATCCTTCGGATCCAACAGTGTTACTGCCAGCCCAAATGTCACTTTGTTTTCTGTCTTGTTTCTGATTGTCGGTCTTGACTGGGAGGCACCATGCCCAGTTGGCTGGTTGACTTGGCAGGGAATCTTGGCATCTCTGCTGGATTGGGGATTGTCCATTTTCCTGGTGTTTTTCCCGGATTGGTCTCGCCTGTTTTTTTTTCGATGCCTCTTGGTTGACTGCAGTTACTGCTCTTTTGCTTGTGAAGGCTGCCCCATGCATATCTCTATGGGTTCAGTCTGGTATCTTTGGTGCATGGTGCGCTTTTAGATCCGGGTCCGCTGCTTCCGTTCCGTCATGCTTTGTTTCTCTGTTTGGCTGAGGTAGGCCTCTACTGTGAGTCCTTAGTATCTCTCAGACTTTTTGGAGAGTCATGTTCGGTGGATGGCCATCCTGTGGGTTGGTGTACTGGAATGTGTCAGTTCTCTGCTGCGTTTTGTTTCCGGCATCTTTTCATCCTCCAGATTTTCTTTTCTCCCCTTTGGATAGGACTGCACTGTGCTTGACTTTTCTTGATGCTTTTGGATTTGTCTTGCGGTTTTCCCCTTATAATACTTTTCAGCCTACTTTCCTGTGCTGCTTTTTACGTGTCTGGGACATTAGGTTCTGCACACGCGTTCCTTTCTGCCGTGGGGTACAGTTTGGTTCCTAGCGGATCTTTCCCGTGAGTTTCCGTTTGTTTCATGGTTCAGGTTTGCTGTTTGTGGCTTTTAGCCTCGACCGATGCCTTTGTAGCAATCAGTGTGGATTCAGTTGGTGCTTTCTTTTCTGCCCTGGTCTCCCTGTGTTTTCCACAATGTTGGTTTTTCTATCTTTGATGGCTTGTCTGCCTGGCAGGACTAGTGGTCCCTAGATGGGTCACCTTCTTCTGGGGTACTCTGGCGTCTGGTCTTTCAGCTCTGTGACGAGCTGCTTGCCCAGCTTGTTGGTTTTCCTTCATTGCTATGACTAAATTGGGATGCGTTTGACTGGCATGGATGTGACTACTGGGTTTCTTCCTTTCGGGGTGTGTTTGTGTCCATGGCTTTGCAGCCTAGTGGTTGTTTTGTATATGTGCTCCGTGTTCCTGATTGGTCTAGAGTGTCTACATCTAGGGTTTTTATTTTCACCTGTTTCTATGGTTTCTAGTCAACTTGTTTATCAAGCTTTGAACTAGCATAATATGAAGTTTTGTCATGGTTTTAATGAACACTCAGACAATTTGGGTAAGGTAAAATTCAGCTTTATTGAATAAATAAAGAACAGAAATGCCCTTCACAGGTCCAGACCCAGACAGTGATGGAGCACTTCTGGATCTGACACAGGTCAGGGTACAATCAGCAGTATACACAAATAAATGCAATTGCAGAGAGTGGAACTGGAACAGAAACTGGAACTTAACCTCAACAGTACCAACAAGGAAGTGCCTACAAGTGGAGGAATGTACTGCAGGGCAAAATCCCCAATGGAACAGGGGAAACAGACCGAGATAACTGGACTTGCCCAGAAGGCCAGGCAGAGGATAGCCCAAGTGGCAGGTGCAGACTCCCACCTCGGAGGTTATGCCCAAAGGCAACCAGAGCAGGCACAGGCTGTATAAGTAACGCAACCGGGGCAACAGTAAAGGCACAGATGGTATAGGTAGCAAATGGAAGCAACAGCAAAGGCACATGCTATATAGGTAGCGCAACCGGAGGCAATCGTAAGGCACAGGCTGTTTAGGTAGCAAACGGAAGCAACCGTAAAGGCACAGGCTGTATAGGTAGCGCAACCAGGGCAACAGTAATAGCCAAAGCCTGGATTGGTACACAGAGAGCAGTAGTCATCCAAAGCCTGGATCGGTACACAGAGAGCGGTAGTCATCCAAAGCCTGGATCGGTACACAGAGAGCGGTAGTCATCCAAAGCCTGGATCGGTACACAGAGAGCGGTAGTCATCCAAAGCCTGGATCGGTACACAGAGAGCGGAAGTCAGCCAAAGCCTGGATCGGTACACAGAGAGCGGTTGTCAGCCAGAGCCTGGATCGGTGCACAGAGAGCGGCAGTCATCCAAAGCCTGGATCGGTACACAGAGAGCGGTTGTCAGCCAGAGCCTGGATCGGTGCACAGAGAGCGGCAGTCAGCCAAAGTCTGGATTGGTACACAGAGAGCGGTTGTCAGCCAAAGCCTGGACAGGAACACAGAGAGCAATAGTCAGCCAAAGCCTGGACTGGTACACAGCGAGTGAGAGTCGGCCAAAGCCTGGATCGGTACACAGAGAGCGGTAGCAGTGAAATCGGTACACAGATAACGATAGCCAGGCAAACCAGGTCGTCAATGGAATAGGCAGCGAAGACAGGAGCAAGGTCAGGCAAAACCGGATAATGCACGGAACAGGATACACAGCAACACACGTCTGATCAGAAACACCACGAAAGGGCACCCAAGGTAGTGAGAACAAAGTTTAAAAAGGCAATTGCTGGGTGGAACAGAGCCCAGTATCCAATAAGAAACAGCAAGCGCCGACAGGAAGTAGCAATGTCGACAGACAAGAAATCATGGCACCGTGATAAGCTTTCCATAAAATTTGTGGATTTTCCTAACAATTGTGATGGAATTTTATTAAAGATACGGAGGCAAATATTATTCCCCCGTGTACCCTCCCCTTTCACTGTTTATCCTCTCCTTCCAGGTGGATATCTGCAGTCTTGTTCTGCTTGGTGCGAGGTGCTGATGTTGGTTCCAGGTTTCCGAGTGTTGTTTCGAGTGGACTATGTTCTTTGGTCGCTTCCATTCGAAAGAGGAGGACCTTAAGGCTCCATCCCAGTTTTAAGGAATTGTGGGAGTGTCTTACTGGGGGGAGGAGTAGAGTGGTTTCAGTTTTTTCTTTTGTTCTGTCTGTAACAATAAAGTTTTCTTGTTGCTGAATGGGGACGCAGATTATAGCATAATATTTGCCTCCGTGTCTTTAATAAAATTTCGACTTTCCGTCACAATTGTTAGGAAAATCCACTAATTATAATGTACAGAGGGAAGTGGATACCTGAATAATAATGTACAGAGGGAAGTGGATACCGGAATAATAAAATTTATATTTATTTCTTGGGTTCTGCTTTATCTCTTACCTACTATTTTGAATCCTGTGAGTTTTTGCTGGTACCTTGTTTCTTTGGGTTTCCCCCGCTGGCCCTTCTTATCTGTAGAGTTGTTCTTCCTTACCATCTTCTTTATCTTACCCTCTGGCAGTGCCACTTATTCTATCTGGTTATAGTGTGGCTTCTTCCAGCGCGGAGGGCAGTTGCCATAATATTGTCCCCTCTGTGCACTCTGATTCTGACCACACTTTGCCGGCTGGGGGGGTTCCACCGCAGGTGAGCTGGCTAGACTGCCTGGGTTGGGGCTCCCTCTGCCCTCCTATACCTAGACTGATCAGTTTAAGTCCCTTATACAGCAGTCTATGCAGGCTATGATGTCTGTCTCTTTACTTGAATCCATGGCCTTAGACATGGCTTAAAAGACCCCCTACTATGGGAAGTACTGTTGAGATTACGGCGAGTGCTCTGGCCTCGCCAGCTGCTCCGGCACCACTGGCTCAGACCCTTCCTAGGAATTAAGACTCTATGTAAGACTCCAGGCCATACTTGAAAATGAGAAAAATCTCTGTGTATTCTGATAAAACATTTTCTAAATAAATAAATGTGGATTGGGGTAAATACTCCTGCAAATATAATCATACTGTCAGTACCCATGGTGTTTTCTGTCTCTCAAAATAAACATGTTGGCAGCTCTGGTTCATCACCTATACAGACACCGCAAAATGAAGGTGGCTTTGACTTGTGTGGCTCAGACCCACTACACAGTCCCTCACTCCTGAGGAAGTTACCTTAAGGAGAAAAAAATCTAAACTGGCTAAGCCCGATTCTTACAGACCCTCATGTCCTGAGGAAGTTACTATAAGGAGAAATAAATCTAAATGAGCTAGGCCTGATTCTTATTGTGCATCATCTGATTCGGATACCTCTGATGAGGTTTGGGTACAGTCCTGGAGGCCTAGCAGTAGCTCCAATTAGGACACATCCAGTGGTGCCCCACAAGACATGTGACACACCTGAGTTAGATCCTAGGCTGGTCCACTTTATTGGTATATATAGAAGAGACTCCCGTATGAAATGGATACCTGAATTATAATGTACAGAGGGAAGTGGATACCTGAATTATAATGTACAGAGGGAAGTGGATACCTGAATTATAATGTACAGAAGGAAGTGGATACCTGAATTATAATGTACAGAGGGAAGTGGATACCTGAATTATAATGTACAGAAGGAAGTGGATACCTGAATTATAATATACAGAGGGAAGTAGATACCTGAATTATAATGTACAGAGGGAAGTAGATACCTGAATTATAATATACAGAGGGAAGTAGATACCTGAATTATAATATACAGAAGGAAGTGGATACCTGAATTATAATGTACAGAGGGAAGTAGATACCTGAATTATAATATACAGAGGGAAGTAGATACCTGAATTATAATATACAGAAGGAAGTTGATACCTGAATTATAATGTACAGAAGGAAGTTGATACCTGAATTATAATGTACAGAAGGAAGTTGATACCTGAATTATAATGTACAGAAGGAAGCTGATACCTGAATTATAATATACAGAAGGAAGTTGATACCTGAATTATAATGTACAGAAGGAAGTAGATACCTGAATTATAATGTACAGAAGGAAGTTGATACCTGAATTATAATGTACAGAAGGAAGCTGATACCTGAATTATAATATACAGAAGGAAGTTGATACCTGAATTATAATGTACAGAAGGAAGTAGATACCTGAATTATAATGTACAGAAGGAAGTGGATACCTGAATTATAATATACAGAAGGAAGTTGATACCTGAATTATAATGTACAGAAGGAAGTTGATACCTGAATTATAATGTACAGAAGGAAGTAGATACCTGAATTATAATGTACAGAAGGAAGTAGATACCTGAATTATAATGTACAGAAGGAAGTGGATACCTGAATTATAATGTACAGAAGGAAGCGGATACCTGAATTATAATGTACAGAAGGAAGCGGATACCTGAATTATAATGTACAGAAGGAAGTAGATACCTGAATTATAATGTACAGAAGGAAGTAGATACCTGAATTATAATGTACAGAAGGAAGCGGATACCTGAATTATAATGTACAGAAGGAAGTGGATACCTGAATTATAATGTACAGAAGGAAGTGGATACCTGAATTATAATGTACAGAAGGAAGTGGATACCTGAATTATAATGTACAGAAGGAAGTAGATACCTGAATTATAATGTACAGAAGGAAGTTGATACCTGAATTATAATGTACAGAAGGAAGCGGATACCTGAATTATTATGTACAGAAGGAAGTTGATACCTGAATTATAAATGTACAGAGGGAAGTAGATACCTGAATTATAATGTACAGAGGGGAAGGGATACCTGAATTATAATGTACAGAGGGAAGCGGATACCTGAATTATAACGTACAGAAGGAAGTTGATACCTGAATTATAAATGTACAGAGGGAAGTAGATACCTGAATTATAATGTACAGAGGGGAAGGGATACCTGAATTATAATGTACAGAGGGAAGCGGATATCTGAATTATAATGTACAGAAGGAAGCGGATACCTGAATTATAACGTACAGAAGGAAGTTGATACCTGAATTATAACGTACAGAGGGAAGTGGATACCTGAATTATAATGTACAGAGGGAAGTGGATACCTGAATTATAATGTACAGAGGGAAGTGGATACCTGAATTATAATGTACAGAAGGAAGTGGATACCTGAATTATAATGTACAGAGGGAAGTTGATACCTGAATTATAACGTACAGAAGGAAGTAGATACCTGAATTATAATGTACAGAGGGAAGTGGATACCTGAATTATAATGTACAGAAGGAAGTGGATACCTGAATTATAATGTACAGAGGGAAGTTGATACCTGAATTATAACGTACAGAAGGAAGTTGATACCTGAATTATAATGTACAGAGGGAAGTTGATACCTGAATTATAAATGTACAGAGGGAAGTAGATACCTGAATTATAATGTACAGAGGGGAAGGGATACCTGAATTATAATGTACAGAGGGAAGCGGATATCTGAATTATAATGTACAGAAGGAAGCGGATACCTGAATTATAACGTACAGAAGGAAGTTGATACCTGAATTATAATGTACAGAGGGAAGTGGATACCTGAATTATAATGTACAGAAGGAAGTTGATACCTGAATTATAATGTACAGAGGGAAGTTGATACCTGAATTATAATGTACAGAGGGAAGTGGATACCTGAATTATAATGTACAGAGGGAAGCGGATATCTGAATTATAATGTACAGAAGGAAGTAGATACCTGAATTATAATGTACAGAGGGAAGTTGATACCTGAATTATAATGTACAGAGGGAAGTTGATACCTGAATTATAACGTACAGAAGGAAGTAGATACCTGAATTATAATGTACAGAAGGAAGTAGATACCTGAATTATAACGTACAGAAGGAAGTAGATACCTGAATTATAATGTACAGAGGGAAGTTGATACCTGAATTATAATGTACAGAAGGAAGTAGATACCTGAATTATAACGTACAGAAGGAAGTAGATACCTGAATTATAACGTACAGAAGGAAGTAGATACCTGAATTATAATGTACAGAGGGAAGTGGATACCTGAATTATAATGTACAGAAGGAAGTGGATACCTGAATTATAACGTACAGAAGGAAGTTGATACCTGAATTATTATGTACAGAAGGAAGCGGATACCTGAATTATTATGTACAGAAGGAAGCGGATACCTGAATTATTATGTACAGAGGGAAGTTGATACCTGAATTATAATGTACAGAAGGAAGTAGATACCTGAATTATAATGTACAGAAGGAAGTGGATACCTGAATTATAATATACAGAGGGAAGTAGATACCTGAATTATAATATACAGAGGGAAGTAGATACCTGAATTATAATATACAGAAGGAAGTGGATACCTGAATTATAATGTACAGAGGGAAGTGGATACCTGAATTATAATGTACAGAGGGAAGCGGATACATGAATTATTATATGCGCTGTACATTTCATGGGTGCATGGGATGGACCGATATAACATTCTTATGTAGCAGTGTGTCAGGGACACTTCCCAGGGGAAGCAGAGGATTCCCGGCTCTCCCAAGGCAAAGAGATGCCCTGATCATAGCCCTGTGTCTGGGAAGTCAGTACCTGCCTTGACGTTATGTACGCCAGAGCCTGGCTTAGTTGGGTCTGCCCAGGGAGGATAAGATAGTGGGAGGAATAGACTGGCCACCAGCATGTATGGGACAGTGGGCTGCAGAGCGAGGTAGACTTATTTCATTTCACTTTGGGGTTTTGTTAATAAACAGGAGGCCTGCAAATCATAATACAATCTAATTGCATTTTTTCACCATCTCCTGGTGGGATCTCCCTGTCCTCTTGCATTTACATCTCCATGTTATCTCGTCCTCAATTTTTTTCTCTTTTTTTCTATTGTGTCTTCTTCTTACACACTCTCCATTATGAATGCTCCATCTCCCTGCCCCCCAGACCCTCTCATTCCCTCCATTTCCATCCCCATTGGAGTCCTCCCACTCTGCTTCCATCCCACTATCTTCTCCCCAGTCAATATCTCTTACCTCTATTTGGTCAATAGTTTCTTGATATTCTTTCTCTCGATTCTTGAAAAGGGATTCAGTATCTTTTATGACTTCCTCCAAACTGTCTTCCTGTGTCTGAGATACCCAAAGAAAAGTGTTATCAGGGTGACCTCTGTCCTGCCTGTCTGTATAGAGATTTTACAATGCTGTAGTGTGTAGGCTAAAAGGGCAGCCAACTGAGGGCAGTCTGTGGAACAGATATAGGTACTACAGTGTATAAGTTGCACTTACTGGAACGATTCTTGGTCAGTAGCCCAATAATACTCATTTATATTCCCTGAAGAAGCGGAAAGGTGACCTATGAAACAGGTTGGAAATAAAGTGTACTGATTCTGAATGTGTTACCTATATTTCATCAGGAACATAGAGATATATATTTCACGCTTGTTATACATATACTATTTGGTGAGTGCATTGATCTATAGAGTGTTACCCTTAGAGAATGTTGTGATCCCTTGTAGTGTCAATACCTCGCATGGAGAACACAGGAGGCAGATGTTTTGCTCCAGTCTATTGCTGGCATCAGCATTGTTCTGTCTGTCAAGTGATCCAGAGTGCTGTTCAATGTCTCGTTGAAATGTATTATTATTATCGGGCTACTGACCAAGAATCAGTACTCATATCTGTTCCACAGACTGATCTCAAATGGTTGCTTTTTTCCGCTCTCTTTTTATATTTGCATTACACTGTTTAAACTGATAGTAATGTTTCACAATAAAAACAGATCTAATTAATCTTCATAGTATTTGGGCCATGGAGAGTGTTATTTCAATTCTGTCAGAGTTGTAGTACAAGAGTAATTGAATGATAGTGTCCTCCTCCCACCCCTTTTATTGATGTAACACTGCTCACCTCAGAGCAGCAAGACTGTCCGGATGGATCACAGAGAGGGACAATCTTCAGTGATCATAAGGGAAAAACCTGAAAAACTTGTCAAGGGGGGCAGGGTTTTCCTTATGATCACAGTAAGAAGATTGTCCCTTGCTGTGACCTGTCTGGTCAAGTGACCAGATTCCACATCTGAGGGGAGGTGTCTTACACTAGTAAAAGGGGTGGGAGGGAGATACTTTATCATTCAGTTACTCTTGTACTACAACTCTGACAGTATTGAAATAACACTCTCCTTTGACTAAATACTATGAAGATTACTATCCCTTTATATGCCGCTATGGACGCTTGAAAAATAGCGGCGTCCTGAAACTGTCATTTTCGGACGTATTGTTCACATTAGATTTATCTGCTTCCAGTGGTCTTGTTGTAGGAGCACTAATATTTTGTTTTTTCTGTTCGCATTGTATAGGCCACATTATATAGTAAAATATATTCATTAGGACTTGCTTAAATCGGGGCCTTGGGGGGGCAGGCAAGCGAGAGCATATTTTGGCAAACGATGAAACCAAAACTTCAACTTGAAAATTTTGAGTTAAATACAAGTCAGCTCCCCTAAGAATAACCCTTGACTTACCAGACTATGACTAGAGAATCCTAAAGGCCTCTATAAATGTTGTCTTGTGCATTTTGGTAAAAAGATGACATTTTTGCTCGCAGTTCTGATATCGGGTCCATACTGGAGGACAACATGACAGTCACTGGTAGTATTCCTCATACTGAAGCAGTGCTTGAGCTACTAACCAACGTCTTCCACACTTCTCTGTGTGAAAAGTCACATTTTTTTCCTGCAGAAGTTTTCACGGCAAAACCATCATTTTGCAGATTTTCAGTGAAAATGCCTACCTATAGAAACCCCTCAAAATATGTGTGGTTCTTTGGGTACCATGGGATAAGGCTGGAATTCAGTAGTACATGTGGTGCTATGGATACCATGGGACAAGACTGGAGTTCAGTAGTACGTGTGGTTCTATGGATACCATGGGATAAGACTGGAGTACAGTAGTATGTGTGGTACTATGGATACCATGGGACAAGGCTGGAGTACAGTAGTATGTGTGGTTCTATGGATACCATGGGATAAGGCTGGAGTTCAGCAGTACATGTGGTGCTATGGATACCATGGGACAAGACTGGAGTTCAGTAGTACGTGTGGTTCTATGGATTCCATGGGATAAGGCTGGAGTTTAGTAGTATGTGTGGTTCTATGGATACCATGGGACAAGACTGAAGTACAGTAGTACGTGTGGTTCTATGGATACCATGGGATAAGACTGGAGTACAGTAGTATGTATGGTTCTATGGATACCATGGGATAAGGCTGGAGTTCAGTAGTATGTATGGTTCTATGGATACCATGGGATAAGACTGGAGTTCAGTAGTATGTATGGTTCTATGGATACCATGGGATAAGGCTGGAGTTCAGTAGTACGTGTGGTTCTATGGATACCATGGGACAAGGCTGGAGTACAGTAGTATGTGTGGTTCTATGGATACCATGGGATAAGGCTGGAGTTCAGCAGTACATGTGGTGCTATGGATACCATGGGACAAGACTGGAGTTCAGTTGTATGTGTGGTTCTATGCATACCATGGGACAAGACTGGAGTTCAGTTGTATGTGTGGTTCTATGGATACCATGGGACAAGACTGGAGTTCAGTAGTATGTATGGTTCTATGGATACCATGGGATAAGACTAGAGTTCAGTAGTACATGTGGTTCTATGGATACCATGGGATAAGACTGGAGTTCAGTAGTATGTGTGGTTCTATGGATACCATGGGACAAGACTGGAGTTCATTAGTATGTGTGGTACTATGGATACCATGGGATAAGACTGGAGTTCAGTAGTATGTGTGGTTCTATGGATTCCATGGGACAAGGCTGGAGTTCAGTAGTATGTGTGGTTCTGTGGATACCATGGGACAAGGCTGGAGTACAGTAGTATGTGTGGTTCTGTGGATTCCATGGGACAAAGCTGGAGTTCAGTAGTATGTGTGGTTCTATGGATACCATGGGATAAGGCTGGAGTTCAGTAGTATGTGTGGTTCTATGGATACCATGGGACAAGACTGGAGTTCAGTAGTATGTGTGGTTCTATGGATCACATGGGATAAGGCTGGAGTTCAGTAGTATGTGTGGTACTATGGATACCATGGGACAAGGCTGGAGTACAGTAATATGTGTGGTTCTATGGATACCATGGGACAAGGCTGGAGTTCAGTAGTATGTGTGGTTCTATGGATACCATGGGACAAGACTGGAGTTCAGTAGTATGTGTGGTTCTATGGATCACATGGGATAAGGCTGGAGTTCAGTAGTATGTGTGGTACTATGGATACCATGGGACAAGGCTGGAGTTCAGTAGTATGTGTGGTTCTATGGATACCATGGGACAAGGCTGGAGTTCAGTAGTATGTGTGGTTCTATGGATACCATGGGACAAGACTGGAGTTCAGTAGTATGTGTGGTTCTATGGATCACATGGGATAAGGCTGGAGTTCAGTAGTATGTGTGGGACAAGTATCTGGATACCACAGGGATCTGAAGGAATCTGGTGGTTTTAGTAGAAGCATGTATCGGGCCACAATTTATCTCATAGGTGCATCTTTATATTCACTTTCAGTGCTATGGAGTTACGTTGCATGTATGGTCTTTGGCACCTATTTAAGCACCTTTGAGGTTAGCTTCTGTGCTCTTTTGTTACATCCTTGTGCTCCAAATAACTCCAGTTATTTGTTGCTTAACTTTCTGGTTTTGACTCTTGGCCTTCCTTGTCCTCAGCCTGCCTTGATCTCTGGCCTATCCATTTATCGGGATAGACTTCGGCCTGCACCAACCCTGGACCCTCTCTGACTATTTTGCTTTGACACTCCTTGACCTTCATATCTTGGTCATTTATGGTATCCCTCAACTCACGGGTTCACTAATTATTGTCTGACCGTGGCACATATGGGATTAGAAATTTGACCTTGTGGTAGACATATCTAACTGTAGTGATGGTAGACTAAAGCTTGAGATCATAGTCAGCCGCTGCATTCTAACTTCAATAACAAACATCTTATTAGCAGAGACTAGCAGAGACTTCTTTGACCCGCAGCTACTCGAGCATCTGCTATTGGGTTTCTACCAGTGGGATACTGACATTCCTGTTTGCTTACTTTGGAACTGAACCAACTCTGCCTGCCTGCATATTCCTTTACACTAAGTGCATTGAGGGAGGTTCTCTATGACTCCAGATGATGTCTTTAAGGAGGAGGGCAGTCTTGGTGATTCCAAGTGATGGTGAATCTCCAAGATTCCAGATGGTGGGATGGTTTCTATCATGCCAGGTGATGAAGCGATTTTATCTATGGTACCAATTCTCACCTCTCAAATGAAAAAATAGGCTGCACCAAAAAGTAGTGTAAATCCATTGATACAATCACAATATTTATTCATACATTTAAAATTGTAATATATTCTCAATCCACTCACGACCTCCAAGATATAGGGATGTAGTCCATACTCATCAATGTGTTTTGTGTGAACCACACTTACTCATGATGACAAAATGAGTCATATGGTCAGTCCGCTATTTAAAAACTACTTCCCCAGTGAATAAGCCAAACTGGAGAAGAGGTAATCAGGTGTCCCTTAGTAAACTTAATTATAACCTTTATACAGAGTACTGTTTAACCCTATGCAATACTCACACTGATTCATGCCATATTTATATGAATACATTCTGTGACAGTAAAATAAAACTTATCATGCCCTCTATAATACGTGTCAAAATATATATATATATATATATATATATATATATATATATATATAAATAAAATTCCTTAATATACTAGGTAAATATGGTAGAGCTACGCCGATACAAACAAAATACCAGCACAGAGCTCACACACCAACCCATATAATTCTTATGTAAAATCAAAATATAGAAACAAAAAAAAGTTTTTATATAATTACCATATAATGTGCATCACTGTACTAATAAATATGTGAATAACTGTGAACCCATAGCAAAAGATTCCAAAATCCAATCTTATACTCACACCATATCAAAAAAGAATGAGGAATTTCATTACTAAATGATGATATATTCCAAAATATTATAATCTAAAAACCAAAATAATTATAATACATAATTTTCTGTTAACTTAGAAATTGTATGTAGATGTACATGTGACTATTGCAAATCAATAACAAATCTCGGTTAGGGTTAAGGTTAATCCAATTTAACCCAATCAAAGACTGCAGGTTTGTCCAGACAGTTGCAGTCACACAAACTTAGACATAATGTTTATCTTAGTTACTTGACCAAAGATCTGCATAGACAAGGCCTTAGCTATGTTAAATTCAAAAGTGGAGTATTAAGTAGACCGACCAAAAACTCTACAAAAAGGACCAAATACTGGTCACATACCCAAGTAACACATAAACACATCTATTGGTCATATATAAATCCCCAATTTATCCCTCTAAAACCAAAAAGTAAATGTAAAAAAAATACAAATATACAATGCGTTAACATGAAAATGCATAATAAGGAGCTCGATCATATAATAACATGTCATGATGATAGACAATTTAACACCGAGGCAATACAATACAGTGACATCAAATCCCCCCAAAATATACAAATGTGGAGAAAAATTGTATGGTTAACTATAAAAGATGAATGATAATTGATCATTAGCACATTTAAATTCTCCATTGTTACTTAAAGGGATAGTAATACTTCGTTTTATCTTTATTTTATTTTGTAGGCGTTAAAAAAACATGAAGAACGATATAAGTCTTATCTCTCAGACCTTTATGGTTTAAGAGATATTCACAAGCAAAGTATCCCCCTCCCTGTTCAGCCAGATCAGAAGGGAGGTGCCCAGATAGACTGCATAGAGGGACAATCTTCAATTAAGATAAGGGAAAAAGCTGAAAAACTTGTCAAGGGGGGAAGGGCTTTCATTGTTTTCATACAAAGAAGATTGTCCCCTGCTGTTATCTGTCTGGTCTTACAACCAGATTCACATCTGAGACAAGATGGCTTACACTAGGAAAAAGGGGCGGGAGGGGAAACTTTGCTCGTGAATATCTCTTAAACCATAAAGGTTTGAGAGATAAGACTTATATCGTTCTTCATGTTTTTTTAATGCCTACAAAATAAAATAAAGTTAAAACGAAGTATTACTATCCCTTTAACATTGAAAATACCACTTTATAATTAAACATAACAAGAGACATCATATTCTCTATTTAAACCTTCTGGAAATTTGGTCTTTAGGGTGAAAATCCATAACACCTCTCTTCTAGAAAGAAGTCTATTTAGATCGCCCCCCCCATGCCCAGACTGACCTTCTCAATACCTTGAATAGATAGGCTGGCACTGGATCTATTATGAAAACAATCAAAATGGTTGAATATCGTAGATCTAAGAGCACCACAGCGAATGTCACACAGATGCTCATTCATGCATTCTCTCAGTGGTCTACATGTTCTTCCAACACATTGGATCTTACAGTGTTCGCATGTGAGCAAGTAAATGACATTTCTGGAGTTACAATTCACATAACTTCTCATATCATAAGACCTCCCAGTAATGCAGGAGTTTAAGTGTTTAGAAATTCATATTGGGAACATAGTTGGCATCTAGTTCCTCCGCATTTAAACATACCAACAGTGGACAACCAAGTTTTCGAAGCCTTCCTCGATTCTCCTGTATAAAAGCTGGGTGATAAAGAATTACCCAAAGTACTAGACTTCTTTGCCTCACATTTCACTCCACCATTAACTACTTCCTGAAGCTCCTCGTTGGCTCTAAGCATAGGAATGTGTTGAAATAAGATCCTTTTGATCAGATAAAACTCCTCACTATATGGAGTAGTAAACATAACCGATTCAGAAAAGCCATTAGCAGTTGTATTTCTTTGAGGATGATCACTAGGTTTCACTCTCAAAAGATCTTTTCTTTTTTTTTCTTTTGCCAATAGCATGGATCTATGTAGAGAAACTCTAGAATATCCTCTATTCTCAAATTTAGTACAAGATCCAATGCCTGTTTGTCTAAGAGAGCCTCCAATGAGCAATTCCACCTTAAACGGATGAACTGCCCATAAGCATTTACTGAAGTTGATTTACAATATGTATCTGTTGCAACATCACAGCTGTTAGGTGCCACAGACAAGGTCTGGCACTGAAATTTAAATTCAAATTGTTATTGTTTAGATAGTTGACAAAATCATGTGCCTTCACCTCCCCAGAACGCCAGATCACAAGCAGATTGTCTATGTATCTCCTGTTCATCTCAACATCGTCCCGATAGGGATTCCCACCTCCAAAGATGTGGACCTCCTCCCACCAATCCATATATAGGTTGGCAAAAGAAGGGGATTCAGGAGTAGAGCGAACTAACATCACAACTCAGCCAAATGCACCCAGACTCCCACTTGATATTCTCCAGAAGCTGTAATATATGTATTCATATAGATATGGCATGAGTCAGTGTGAGTATAGCATTGGGTTAAACAGTATGCGGTTTAACAGCTATAATTAAGTTTACTAAGGGACTCTTGATTACCTTTTCTCCAGTTTGGCTTATTCATTGGTGGAATAGTTTTTAAATAGCGGACTGACCAGATGACTCATTTTGTCAGCATGAGTAAGTGTGGTTCAAGCAAAACGCGTTGATGAGTATGGACTACATTCCTACATCTTAGAGGTCTTGAGTGGACTGAGAATATATTATGATTTTAAATGTTTGAATAAATATTTTGATTTTATCAATGGATTTGCATTACCTTATTGTGCAGCCTAATTTTTCATTTCAGTTATGGACCTGGGGAGGTCTTTTTGGGCTGAGCACAGAGGTTGTGGTCTCTCCATCAGTTTATGCACACTTTAGAAATATATTAGCCTGGAACCTCCGGAGCCACTGAAACATTTCTATGTTGCAAGTTGACCAATTCTCACCTCTCCCTGGGTCTCCACTGTAGACATTGCATAGCCAGAGAAATCCTCCCACAGTAAAAGAGTTTCTTCTGTCTCCTCCCAGGCGAGACTATCACAGTCATCCTCAAAATCATACTCCCGCCTGGAAAAGAGAGAGGTATGATGGAAAGGGTACATAGCAACCTGGGAAGGTGTTAAGAAGAGTGAAACTGGGAAGGGGGAAGCCGTTGTGTGTTTACATATGGGTCAGTGTGTGTGTGTGTGGTGGAGGTTAATGAATATGTGGGATGGACAGTAGACATGTTGGGTAGCAGTAGGTATGTTGGGGATCAGTGAGTATGTGAGAGGGAGTAGTATGGTGGAAGGAGTAGTAGTTACGTGAGGGAACTGTGAGTATGTTGAGAGGGAGCAATAAGTATGTGAGGGAGTGTGTTGGAAGGAGCCGTGACTGTGTGGGACATGGTGTATGCTGGAAGGAGCAGTAAGTATGTGAGAAGCAATGAATATGTTGGGAGGGAGCAGTAAGTACCTGAGGGACAGTGAGTATACTGGAAGGAGCAGTAAGTGTGTGTGGGGCAGTGAGTGTGTTGAAGGAGTAGTAAGTGAGTGAGGGGCAGTGAGTGTGTTGAAGGAGTAGTAAGTGTGTGGGGGCAGTGAGTGTGTTGGAAGGAGTGAGTATTTTGGAAGGAGTAGTAAGTATGTGAGTGGCAGTGACTGAGTAGTAAGTATGTGAGAGAAAGTGATTATACTGGTAGGCACAGTAAATATGCGTGGGGCAGTAACTTTGTTGGAAGGATTAGTAAGTATGTGTGGGGCAGTGAGTGTGATGGAATGAGTAGTAAGTATCTGAGGAGTAGTAAGTATGTGAGGAGTAGTAAGTACTTGAGGGGCAGTGAGTATACTGGAAGGAGTAATACGTATGTGAAGGGAAGTGATTGTGTTGGAAGGAGTAGTAAATATGTGAAGGGAAGTGAGTGTGATGGAAGGAGCAGTATGTATGTGAAGGGAAGTGAGTGTGATGGAAGGAGCAGTATGTATGTGAAGGGAAGTGAGTGTGATGGAAGGGGTAGTAAGTTTGTGAGGGTCAGTGAGTGTGTTGGAAGGAGTAGAAAGTTGGTGAGGGGCAATACGTTTGTTGGAAGGATTAGTAAGTATGTGAGGGTCAGTGAGTGTGTTGGAAGGAGTAGTAAGTATGTGAGGGTCAGTGAGTGTGTTGGAAGGAGTAGTAAGTATGTGAGGGTCAGTGAGTGTGTTGGAAGGAGTAGAAAGTTGGTGAGGGGCAATACGTTTGTTGGAAGGATTAGTAAGTATGTGTGGGGCAGTGAGTATACTGGAGGGAGTAGTAAGTATATGAGGGGCAGTGAGTGTGTTGGAAGGAGTAGTAAGTGAGTGAGGGGCAGTGAGTGTGTTGGAAGGGGTAGTAAGTATGTGGTGACAGTGAGTGTGTTGGAAGGAGTAGTAAGTATGAGAGGGACAGTGAGTATATTGGAAGGGGCAGTAAATATGTGTGGTGCAGTGAGTGTGTTGGAATGAGTAGTAAGTATGTGAGGGGCAGTGAGTTTGATGGAAGGAGTAGTAAGTAGTGAGGTGCAGTGACTTTGTTGAGGGAGCAGTAAGTAATGAGGTAAAGTGCATTTATTGAGGGAGCAGTAATTATGTAAGGTGCAGTGAGTTTGTTGGTGAAGTAGTAGGAAGTTGGATGCAGTGAGTTTGTTGGTGGCGTAGTAAGTATTGAGTTGCAGTGAACTTTTTGGTGGAGTAGTAAGTAGTTGGATGCAGTGAGTTAGGTGGAGTAGTAAGTAATGAGGTGCAGTGAGTTTGTTGGTGGAGTAGTAAGTAGTTGGATGCAGTGAGTTTGTTGGTGCAGTAGTAAGTAATAAGGTGCGGTAAGTTTGTTGGTGCAGTAGTAAGTAGTTGGATGTAGTGAGTTTGTTGGTGGAGTAGTAAGAAGTGAGATGCAGTAAGTTTGTTGGTGCAGTTGTAAGTAGTTGGATATAGTAAGTTTGTTGGTGGAGTAGTAACAAGTGAGATGCAGTAAGTTTGTTGGTGGAGTAGTAAGAAGTGAGGTGTAGTTAGTTTGTTGGTGGAGTAGTAACAAGTGAGATGCAGTAAGTTTGTTGGTGGAGTAGTAAGAAGTGAGATGCAGTGAGTTTGTTGGTGGAGTAGTAAGAAGTGAGGTGTAGTGAGTTTGTTGGTGGAGTAGTAAGAAGTGAGATGTAGTAAGTTTGTTGGTGGAGTAGTAAGAAGTGAGGTGTAGTGAGTTTGTTAGTGGAGTAGTAGGATTAAGGGAGAGGGGCAGGAAATGTGTAATATCACAGAATTGTGGGGGAACACGTACAGCTGATTGAGCATCCGCTGCATCTCCTCATTGATACTCAGTGCTGTACTCTCATCCTCCTCTGCCGCACGTGCGCTCTCACTCTCACACACAGATGTCTCTTCATCAGCAGTTGGTTTACGATCTTTTTTTCTTCCCAAAACCTTCATTGGAGAGAGGTGAACAGTCTAAAGAGAAGAGGGTTGGAGGAAAATCAGAAGGGAGAACAATAAAGATGGAGAAGCTGAGACATACAGGTGACAGAATGACTGTATTGTATAATAATAACCTTTATGTACTTCTATTACATATTAATATAGTTTATTTCCTAGTATTACCTTGTAGTGTGATGTATCTACTAATATGTACTACTACTAATATAGTATGTACTAGTATTGTACAGTAATATGATGTATGTTCTAGTATTGTAAGACTACAGTAAAGGTAATTTAAACTAAACCAAAGGTAGGGCTTATTTTATAGAAGGGCAGTAAAGTCAATTGCTTATTTGCCTCAGGCTGATATATTTCCAGAAAATTTGCTTTAAAAAAAAAGTAATGGATGCCTATCTAGCACAGAAAAATACTGAGAATGGGTTTCAAAGCAGATAGGTTGTTGATCCAGTGAACTATCTGACCGCCATTTGGAGTCAGGAAGGATTTTTTTTTACCTACTTGGGGTTTAATTTGAAACTGGCTTCAAATGTTTTTTCTGCCTTTCTCTGGATCAACAGGGGCCATTTGGCGCAGGCTGGACTTGATGGATGCATGTCTTTTTTTCAGCCTCTTAACTATGTTATTATGTTACCTTCTGACAAGAAGCTGGAGGCAACAAATTGACAAGATAAGGCTTAATTTCAGCTTCAAGGATGGAGAGCAACATGGAGTTGGAAGCAAGAAGAGTCCATCTACTGTGACAGGCATGTCACCTCTTGGCTGTATGTAGGAAATCGGGGTTAGGATATATAAAGACGTGATTGGGTAATGAGCACACTGCAGGAAGTGGCGCCATTCTTCAAGGCCTAATCTTATAACCAGTAGTTCCCATTTGCTAATGTCATAGTTTCTCTCTTCAGGATAAAGCACATTTTAGGCCTACTTGTCTGGAAAAGAACCACTCCTATAGCTGACTTGGAGCACCCACTTGTAAAATGTATTTAACCCCTTAAGGACCGTTGCCATACCAGGAGCGTCACGGCAGTCCGGCTCTTAAGGACCACTGACGGTCCTGGTATGTCATGGAGTTCAGGGCTGCATGCCGCTCCGGAAGCCCTGAACTGGAATTACAAAAAAAAAAAAAAAAGTCTCGTGGTCCTCAAGTCCTGGCCGCGCGTGCGTGCGCTGGTCCTTAACCCCTTAAGGACAACGTGACGTGGTATGACCGTCACGGTCCTTATACCCTTAAGGACCAGTGACGGTCATAGCACGTCACGTACTTTTTACTTACAGAGCTCTACCGGGAGCGCTGTAAGTAAAAACGGGACCTAAAATTGATCGCTCCAAGACCAGAGCGATCTCTCTTAGGTCTCCAAGCGGCACGCCGGTACGCGTAACAGGTCACGTGTACCGGCGCGTCGGCAAAGATCAAAGCGGTCCTTAAGGGAAGGTAACTTCCCTGGACCGCTGGTACTTAAGGGGTTAAGGGGGTTAAGAAGGGAACTAAAACAGAAACTGGGAATGACAAACCTGTGAGGATGACCTGTGTAGTGGGAACACTGCTAGAAGGGATAACATAAGGGCTTATATTCAGGATTACACTACAGTAAGGGCTGTTAAATTATGGAAATCCTTGTCCAAGGATCTAGTAATGGCAGATACAATGGATACCTTTAAGAGTATATTAGATGCATTTCTCTCAAGTTCTGGGAAATAGACAAATACTCATTTTTGTGGCAGAAAGGGTTACATAATTCTCATTTTTCTGAGTTAAGAGGTAAAGGTTGAAATGGTGGACTCGTGCTTTGTTTTCAACCTAATTTAAGATCTTACTACGTAACTATGTTCAATGCACTCTCAGTGTTTTGCTGTTTATGCAGCTGAAAAACGTTTTTTGGATTTTTTTGGATTTGCTGTTCGAGTTTCGTTATCTATTTTTGCTAACCTAACTGTCTTTGTGCAATCTTTATTGTACTCCCTGTATTTTAAGAGATAATTATCTGTTCCTTAAGATTTAAATAGTTTAAATTCCTTTTCAGCCATTGCCTACTTTTCATTTGCATCTAACCACATTGGTTGTTTTACATTTGATCCCCAATGGTATATAATGTTGAATTTGCAAACAAAATTTAAATTCTGACTATTTCCCCCTCTGTATTTCTTGCTTTAAATTTTTTCTGAATCAATGAGGGATGAACTTGATAAGTTCTTAGACCCAATATTTCAATGAGAGCAGAAAACGATAAGGAGAAAGTGCTTGCTGGGTCTTAGACGGTATCAGTGTGAGTTTATAGCGGGTTCCTATCTAGACGGTATCAGTGTGAGTTTGTTGCGGGTTCCTGTCTAGACGTATCAGTGTCAGTTTGTTGCTGGTTCCTGTCTAGACGTATCAGTGTCAGTTTGTTGCGGTTCCTGTCTAGACGTATCAGTGTGAGTTTGTTGCGGGTTTCTGTCTAGACGGTATCAGTGTGAGTTTATAGCGGGTTCCTGTCTAGACGGTATCAGTGTGAGTTTGTTGCGGATTCCTGTCTAGACGGTATCAGTGTGAGTTTATTGCGGGTTCTTGTCTAGATGTATCAGTGTGAGTTTGTTGCGGGTTCTTGTCTAGACGGTATCAGTGTGAGTTTATTGCGGGTTCCTGTCTAGTCGTATCAGTGTCAGTTTGTTGCGGTTCCTGTCTAGACGTATCAGTGTCAGTTTGTTGCGGTTCCTGTCTAGACGTATCAGTGTCAGTTTGTTGAGGGTTCCTGTCTAGATGTATCAGTGTCAGTTTATTGCGGGTTCTTGTCTAGACGTATCAGTGTGAGTTTGTTGCGGGTTCCTGTCTAGACGTATCAGTGTCATTTTATTGCCGGTTCCTGTCTAGTCGTATCAGTGTCAGTTTGTTGCGGTTCCTGTCTAGACGTATCAGTGTGAGTTTGTTGCGGTTCCTGTCTAGACGGTATCAGTGTGAGTTTGTTGCGGGTTCCTGTCTAGATGTATCAGTGTCAGTTTGTTGCGGGTTCCTGTCTAGACGTATCAGTGTCAGTTTGTTGCGGTTCCTGTCTAGACGTATCAGTGTGAGTTTATTGCAGTTCCCGTCTAGACGTATCAGTGTGAGTTTATTGCGGGTTCCTGTCTAGATGTATCAGTGTAAGTTTGTTGCGGGTTCCTGTCTAGATGTATCAGTGTCAGTTTGTTGCGGTTCCTGTCTAGACGTATCAGTGTCAGTTTGTTGCGGGTTCCTGTCTAGACGTATCAGTGTCAGTTTGTTGCGGTTCCTGTCTAGACGTATCAGTGTCAGTTTATTGCGGGTTCTTGTCTAGACGTATCAGTGTGAGTTTGTTGCGGTTCCTGTCTAGACGTATCAGTGTCAGTTTGTTGCGGTTCCTGTCTAGACGTATCAGTGTGAGTTTATTGCTGGTTCCTGTCTAGACGGTATCAGTGTGAGTTTATTGCGGGTTCCTGTCTAGACGTATCAGTGTCAGTTTATTGCTGGTTCCTGTCTAGACGGTATTAGTGTGAGTTTATTGCGGGTTCCTGTCTAGACGTATCAGTGTCAGTTTGTTGCGGTTCCTGTCTAGACGTATCAGTGTGAGTTTGTTGCGGGTTCCTGTCTAGATGTATCAGTGTCAGTTTGTTGCGGGTTCCTGTCTAGACGTATCAGTGTCAGTTTGTTGCGGTTCCTGTCTAGACGTATCAGTGTCAGTTTGTTGTGGGTTCCTGTCTAGACGTATCAGTGTCAGTTTGTTGCGGTTCCTGTCTAGACGTATCAGTGTCAGTTTGTTGCGGGTTCCTGTCTAGACGTATCAGTGTCAGTTTGTTGCGGGTTCCTGTCTAGACGTATCAGTGTGAGTTTGTTGCAGGTTCCTGTCTAGACGTATCAGTGTGAGTTTATTGCGGGTTCCTGTCTAGACGTATCAGTGTCAGTTTGTTGCGGTTCCTGTCTAGACGTATCAGTGTCAGTTTGTTGCGGTTACCGTCTAGACGTATCAGTGTCAGTTTGTTGCGGGTTCCTGTCTAGATGTATCAGTGTCAGTTTGTTGCGGGTTTCTGTCTAGATGTATCAGTGTCAGTTTGTTGCGGGTTCCTGTCTAGACGGTATCAGTGTCAGTTTGTTGCGGTTCCCGTCTAGACGTATCAATGTGAGATTGTTGCCGGTTCCTGTCTAGACGTATCAGTGTGAGTTTGTTGCTGGTTCCTGTCTAGACGTATCAGTGTGAGTTTGTTGCGGGTTCCTGTCTAGTCGGTATCAGTGTCAGTTTGTTGCGGGTTCCTGTCTAGACGTATCAGTGTGAGTTTGTTGCGGGTTCCTGTCTAGACGTATCAGTGTCAGTTTATTGCTGGTTCCTGTCTAGACGTATCAGTGTCAGTTTGTTGCGGGTTCCTGTCTAGACGTGTCAGTGTGAGTTTATTGCGGGTTCCTGTCTAGACGTATCAGTGTGAGTTTGTTGCGGGTTCCTGTCTAGACGTATCAGTGTCAGTTTGTTGCGGGTTCCTGTCTAGACGTATCAGTGTGAGTTTGTTGCGGGTTCCTGTCTAGACGTATCAGTGTGAGTTTGTTGCTGGTTCCTGTCTAGACGTGTCAGTGTGAGTTTATTGCGGGTTCCTGTCTAGATGTATCAGTGTCAGTTTGTTGCGGGTTCCTGTCTAGACGTATCAGTGTGAGTTTGTTGCTGGTTCCTGTCTAGATGTATCAGTGTCAGTTTGTTGTGGATTCCTGTCTAGACGTATCAGTGTGAGTTTATTGCAATTTCTTGTCTAGATGGTATCAGTGTCAGTTTGTTCCGGTTCCTGTCTAGATGTATCAGTGTGAGTTTGTTGCGGTTCCTGTCTAGACGTATCAGTGTCAGTTTATTGCGGGTTCCTGTCTAGATGTATCAGTGTGAGTTTGTTGCGGTTCCTGTCTAGACGTATCAGTGTCAGTTTATTGCCGGTTCCTGTCTAGACGTATCAGTGTCAGTTTGTTGCGGGTTCCTGTCTAGACGGCATCAGTGTGAGTTTGTTGCGGTTCCTGTCTAGACGTATCAGTGTCAGTTTGTTGCGGGTTCCTGTCTAGACGTATCAGTGTCAATTTGTTGCGGGTTCCTGTCTAGTCGGTATCAGTGTGAGTTTATTGCGGGTTCCTGTCTAGACGTATCAGTGTGAGTTTGTTGTGGTTCCTGTCTAGATGTATCAGTGTGAGTTTATTGCGGGTTCCTGTCTAGACGTATCAGTGTGAGTTTGTTGCGGATTCCTGTCTAGACGGTATCAGTGTGAGTTTGTTGCGGGTTCCTGTCTAGACGTATCAGTGTCAGCATATTGCGGGTTCCTGGCTAGACGTATCAGTGTCAGTTTGTTGCGGGTTCCTGTCTAGACGTATCAGTGTGAGTTTGTTGCGGTTCCTGTCTAGACGTATCAGTGTCAGTTTGTTGCGGGTTCCTGTCTAGACGTATCAGTGTCAGCATATTGCGGGTTCCTGTCTAGACGTATCAGTGTCAGCATATTGCGGGTTCCTGTCTAGATGTATCAGTGTCAGTTTGTTGCGGGTTCCTGTGTAGACATATCAGTGTGAGTTTGTTGCGGGTTCCTGTCTAGATGTATCAGTGTCAGTTTGTTGCGGGTTCCTGTGTAGACATATCAGTGTGAGTTTGTTGCGGGTTCCTGTCTAGATGTATCAGTGTGAGTTTGTTGCGGGTTTCTGTCTAGACGTATCAGTGTCAGTTTGTTGCGGGTTCCTGTCTAGATGTATCAGTGTGAGTTTGTTGTGGGTTCCTGTCTAGACCTATCAGTGTGAGTTTGTTGCGGGTTCCTGTCTAGACCTATCAGTGTCAGTTTGTTGCGGGTTCCTGTCTAGACGTATCAGTGTCAGTTTCTTGCGGGTTCCTGTCTAGATGTATCAGTGTCAGTTTGTTGCGGGTTCCTGTCTAGACATATCAGTGTGAGTTTGTTGCGGGTTCCTGTCTAGACGTATCAGTGTGAGTTTGTTGCGGGTTCCTGTCTAGACGTATCAGTGTGAGTTTGTTGCGGGTTCCTGTCTAGACATATCAGTGTCAGTTTGTTGCGGGTTCCTGTCTAGATGTATCAGTGTCAGTTTATTGCGGGTTCCTGTCTAGACGTATCAGTGTGAGTTTGTTGCGGGTTCCTGTCTAGACGTATCAGTGTCAGTATGTTGCGGGTTCCTGTCTAGACGTATCAGTGTGAGTTTGTTGCGGGTTCCTGTCTAGACATATCAGTGTCAGTTTGTTGCGGGTTCCTGTCTAGACGTATCAGTGTGAGTTTGTTGCGGGTTCCTGTCTAGACATATCAGTGTCAGTTTGTTGCGGGTTCCTGTCTAGACATATCAGTGTCAGTTTGTTGCGGGTTCCTGTCTAGACGGTATCAGTGTGAGTTTGTTGCGGGTTCCTGTCTAGACGTATCAGTGTGAGTTTGTTGCGGGTTCCTGTCTAGACGTATCAGTGTCAGTTTGTTGCGGGTTCCTGTCTAGATGTATCAGTGTGAGTTTGTTGTGGGTTCCTGTCTAGACCTATCAGTGTGAGTTTGTTGCGGGTTCCTGTCTAGACCTATCAGTGTCAGTTTGTTGCGGGTTCCTGTCTAGACGTATCAGTGTCAGTTTGTTGCGGGTTCCTGTCTAGACGTATCAGTGTGAGTTTGTTGCGGGTTCCTGTCTAGACATATCAGTGTCAGTTTGTTGCGGGTTCCTGTCTAGATGTATCAGTGTCAGTTTATTGCGGGTTCCTGTCTAGACGTATCAGTGTGAGTTTGTTGCGGGTTCCTGTCTAGACATATCAGTGTCAGTTTGTTGCGGGTTCCTGTCTAGACGTATCAGTGTGAGTTTGTTGCGGGTTCCTGTCTAGACGTATCAGTGTCAGTTTGTTGCGGGTTCCTGTCTAGACGTATCAGTGTGAGTTTGTTGCGGGTTCCTGTCTAGACATATCAGTGTCAGTTTGTTGTGGGTTCCTGTCTAGACATATCAGTGTCAGTTTGTTGCGGGTTCCTGTCTAGACATATCAGTGTCAGTTTGTTGCGGGTTCCTGTCTAGACGGTATCAGTGTGAGTTTGTTGCGGGTTCCTGTCTAGACGTATCAGTGTGAGTTTGTTGCGGGTTCCTGTCTAGACGTATCAGTGTCAGTTTGTTGCGGGTTCCTGTCTAGATGTATCAGTGTGAGTTTGTTGTGGGTTCCTGTCTAGACCTATCAGTGTGAGTTTGTTGCGGGTTCCTGTCTAGACCTATCAGTGTCAGTTTGTTGCGGGTTCCTGTCTAGACCTATCAGTGTCAGTTTGTTGCGGGTTCCTGTCTAGACATATCAGTGTGAGTTTGTTGCGGGTTCCTGTCTAGACATATCAGTGTCAGTTTGTTGCGGGTTCCTGTCTAGATGTATCAGTGTCAGTTTATTGCGGGTTCCTGTCTAGACGTATCAGTGTGAGTTTGTTGCGGGTTCCTGTCTAGACATATCAGTGTCAGTTTGTTGCGGGTTCCTGTCTAGACGTATCAGTGTGAGTTTGTTGCGGGTTCCTGTCTAGACATATCAGTGTCAGTTTGTTGCGGGTTCCTGTCTAGACGTATCAGTGTGAGTTTGTTGCGGGTTCCTGTCTAGACATATCAGTGTCAGTTTGTTGCGGGTTCCTGTCTAGACATATCAGTGTCAGTTTGTTGCGGGTTCCTGTCTAGACATATCAGTGTCAGTTTGTTGCGGGTTCCTGTCTAGACGGTATCAGTGTGAATTTGTTGCGGGTTCCTGTCTAGACGTATCAGTGTGAGTTTGTTGCGGGTTCCTGTCTAGACGTATCAGTGTCAGTTTGTTGCGGGTTCCTGTCTAGACGTATCAGTGTCAGTTTGTTGCGGGTTCCTGTCTAGACGTATCAGTGTGAGTTTGTTGCGGGTTCCTGTCTAGACGTATCAGTGTCAGTTTGTTGCGGGTTCCTGTCTAGATGTATCAGTGTCAGTTTATTGCGGGTTCCTGTCTAGACGTATCAGTGTGAGTTTGTTGCGGGTTCCTGTCTAGACATATCAGTGTCAGTTTGTTGCGGGTTCCTGTCTAGACGTATCAGTGTGAGTTTGTTGCGGGTTCCTGTCTAGACATATCAGTGTCAGTTTGTTGCGGGTTCCTGTCTAGACGTATCAGTGTGAGTTTGTTGCGGGTTCCTGTCTAGACATATCAGTGTCAGTTTGTTGCGGGTTCCTGTCTAGACATATCAGTGTCAGTTTGTTGCGGGTTCCTGTCTAGACGGTATCAGTGTGAGTTTGTTGCGGGTTCCTGTCTAGACGTATCAGTGTGAGTTTGTTGCGGGTTCCTGTCTAGACGTATCAGTGTCAGTTTGTTGCGGGTTCCTGTCTAGACGTATCAGTGTGAGTTTGTTGCGGGTTCCTGTCTAGACGTATCAGTGTGAGTTTGTTGCGGGTTCCTGTCTAGACGTATCAGTGTGAGTTTGTTGCGGGTTCCTGTCTAGACGTATCAGTGTGAGTTTGTTGCGGGTTCCTGTCTAGACGTATCAGTGTCAGTTTGTTGCGGGTTCCTGTCTAGACGGTATCAGTGTGAGTTTGTTGCGGGTTCCTGTCTAGACGTATCAGTGTGAGTTTGTTGCGGGTTCCTGTCTAGACGTATCAGTGTCAGTTTGTTGCGGGTTCCTGTCTAGACGTATCAGTGTCAGTTTGTTGCGGGTTCCTGTCTAGACGTATCAGTGTGAGTTTGTTGCGGGTTCCTGTCTAGACGTATCAGTGTGAGTTTGTTGCGGGTTCCTGTCTAGACGTATCAGTGTCAGTTTGTTGCGGGTTCCTGTCTAGATGTATCAGTGTCAGTTTGTTGCGGGTTCCTGTACGCCTGTCTGGAGACAGATTGAGCATCACTGCAGGAGATGTAAAACAGAAAAGAAGGAAGGCGCTCCCGGTGCAGGTATAATCTGGCCAGTGCAAAGTTGGACCGCACAGCCTTGTTTTACATGCGTTCCATTGTGAACCAGTGTCCACTGGTTGTGAATATGTCGAAATATTGATGTGAATGGAGCAATTGTAGTGAAGATCTTTTAGGCTGAAGTAGGTTGGATCTTCTGGACTGGTGGATTATGGATAATACGTTCAAATTGGAAGTGACGCCATTGAAGGATTTCCAGGTCATAAAGGGTATTAGTGATGTAGGTTTCTACTTCTGGTTACTAAGATCGAAAATTTTGGATTTCCGGTTTTGGATACTAGATCACATTTTTTAAAAATCCAGGTATGTTGTTAATGATCCTCATTATATTGTTTTATAATATATTTTAATCCAATAGACATACTAAAGTATAATCCATCTAGTTTATCTTTTATACTGTCTGGACCAATGGTAACATCATATGTTAATTAACCAGTCAGGAACTTTGGGGTGGGGGGGTATTTCAAACCGTGATTGATGCTGCTTTGTTTTTCACATCTTGGCTTATGCTGAATCTGATGAAGTAGTCAGGAAACTACAAAACATTGTTTAGCTAGCCTGTGTTTTTATATATAGCTTGTTTTAGAGATTTTATTATTTTTTTCTTATATTGTGATTTATACAACATTATTAAACCAATTTGAGAAACCAGCAGCAACTTCTGGATTCTATACTCTAGCACATGGTTACCTGAACAGACACAGGTTAATCTCTCTCCATGCTTGGTTTGTTGTAGTTGGGTATAAGCCTCTCTAAAGCCATCACATTTGTGAGTATAACTCTTTCCTTTGTATTATAAACACTATTGTAAAGATAATAGGCACGATTTGGCGCCCTCTTGTTTATGTATTTTCTACAACTGCAGGAGATGGCCATCACTGCTACAACAAAGGCATAGAATCAAGGTTCGTCTTCAAGAATTCTCTTCCTCAGAAAAGTGGATCTAACTAACCCAATCTGAATGGGTTTTCGGCAAAGTTGAGAAGAATCTCCAGTATGAGAAGGAGTCTACTAGACTGGAGCTAACACTAAATATCTCTCGTGTCTCTGAGGTACTGTCAGTCCAGATAACTAAAGTGACCAGATCTTTCCAGGAGTCTGGAAGTCCAGCTGTAACCTATTCAACTTTAAAAAGGTCTGAAAGGGAAAGATGAAACTGATCATTAAGAGCTGGTTCATTTCGGCAAGTATGTTTTGCCGAGGGAAGGAACATATTCTTCAGCTGTTCATCTGCCTTTCCTAAGAGATTGGACTACAGATTCAGCAGTTGGGCTTATCATATGAAGAGGCCATAAATGCAGAGATGGCAGTACGATTATGCAGAAGAGGACTTATCCTGGAACAAGTAGCTGGTTCAGCAGATAGGACCAATGTGCAGACCTTGGCCTCCTCAGAATCATAGTTCCTGTGCTACAATGAAAATAATAGATTTCAGGAAACTTCCAATTTCTGCACACGAGTAGGGAGACGGAGACAATGAGGACACGACGACTCTGAACACCTAACAGGCCAAAAAAAGATTTAATTTTCCTCTGTCCCCTGGTCTTGTGTAGATATGTCACACACACACACACACACACACACACACACACACACACACACAAACCTGCAGCATATTTATCATGTCCTCACAGCTCCGCTGCTGGGCCACATCACAGAGCTTGGCTGTGATATCAATCCGGCGGCAAATGTCCATGTCCACTCTCATGGCCTTCTCCTGGATCTTAGTGTCGAGATCAGTCAAGTTCTGAAGATAGAGGAAAATAGGAGATAAAAATGAAAGGAAAGAGTAAAATGGGTGAAGTTGAGGAAAGAAAAGTTAGGGAGGAGAAATGGGGGAGAACAAAAGAGTGAGTGGACAAAAGCTGCAAGATGGGACTGGGGAGAAATGGGATACAGTGAAAACTGAGGGACGGGGCAGAGTGTAGGAAAAAGGTGAAAATGGTAAGGTGGGGGGGGAAGTGGGAAGATGGAAGAGGATGAAAAGAGAATACTAGGGATATACAGAGATGGAGGAGCTTAGAAAGAGGAGAGATGGGGAGATGAGGCAGGGTAAAGAGAGCGGAGGAGAGATGGGGCAGGGTAAAGAGAGCGGAGGGGAGATGGGGCAGGGTAAAGAGAGCGGAGGAGATATGGGGCAGGGTAAAGAGAGCGGAGGGGAGATGGGGCAGGGTAAACAGAGCGGAGGGGAGATGGGGCAGGGTAAAGAGAGTGGAGGGGAGATGGGGCAGGGTAAAGAGAGCAGAGGGGAGATGGGGCAGGGTAAAGAGAGTGGAGGGGAGATGGGGCAGGGTAAAGAGAGCGGAGGGGAGATGGGGCAGGGTAAAGAGAGTGGAGGGGAGATGGGGCAGGGTAAAGAGAGCTGAGGGGAGATGGGGCAGGGTAAAGAGAGCGGAGGGGAGATGGGGCAGGGTAAAGAGAGCGGAGGAGAGATGGGGCAGGGTAAAGAGAGCTGAGGGGAGATGGAGCAGGGTAAAGAGAGTGGAGGGGAGATGGGGCAGGGTAAAGAGAGCGGAGGGGAGATGGGGCAGGGTAAAGAGAGGGATGGGATGGGTATAGTGATCTCTCTCTCTCTCTGGATCGCTCTCTTTTTTACTAGATATCATTCACTCTCTTGAGATCTCTCTCTTGATCCCTATCTCTGGATCTCTCTGTCTGTCTCTGGATCTCTCTGTCTGTCTCTGGATCTCTCTGTCTGTATCTCTATATCTCTGTACGATTGTTACCAGGCCTCTGGTGCCTGTGGAACATATCTCCACTTGTTGCCGGTGGGAGTTGAATCCATTGGGTGATGGAGAAGTCTGTGTCTTTGAAGTACAAAGATTAATTTGGTTTAACCCCAGGTTTCCTATGATTCGGCCTTCCTACACACTCTCTGATTGTCCTGTCGGTGTTCAGGGTCCCAGAGTGTCAGCTCTATAGTACAGCCCACCCATTAGGTGAAAGGTCAGAGACTCACATTGCTCATTAACCCCTTGAAGACAACAAGTTCAGCCTTCAGTTGTTTGACTTTCATGGCCAGTTCCTCCTGGTACAGAGCCGATTCCTGGGCTTCCTGTAGGGAAACAACACATCATTACATGCACACACAGGTATACACACACACACATAGATATATATATATATATATATATATATATATACTATACACACTATACACATCTATACAAAAAAACACACCTATATACACCTATACAAAAACACACATTTATACACACCTATACACACATATACACTCCTATACACACATATACACTCCAACACACATATACACACCTATACACATATACACACCTATACACTCCTATACACACACATACATACCTTTACACTCCTATACACACCTATACAAAAACACAGATATATACATATATACACACCTATAGACTCCTATACACACCTACACAAGAACACACACAGATATATACACACCTATACAAAAATACACACACACATATACACACTCTTATACACTCCTATACACACTTATACACTCCTATACACACCTATACACATATATACACACTTATACACTCCTATACACACCTATACAAAAACACACACAGATATATACACACCTATACAAAAACACACACAGATATATACACACCTATACACACCTATACAAAAACACACACAGATAAGCCGCACATCTATGCATGGTTTAACCCCTTGAGTGCCAGGGGGTAGGCAATGCACTGCAGAGCAATTAGTTGCGTACCTCCATGGGTCTCTATATAAGTATGCGGCTGAAGAGTCCATAATGTGCCCCCCAGTTGATAAATTTGACCCGTGTTGATAGAGTCCATTTCTATGTCTCCGCCGCTGTGCGCAGTGAAGTGCAGCTTAGCCCCCCCATTATTACACCACGGGCCGATGTACGACACACACACTGAGGGGATATGAACCGTTACTGCCTTTATATATGGACAGTTTCTGTTCCAGTTCTCTCCCAGCCAATCAGCTTGGAGCAGAGGAAGGGCTATGCTGCACATCAGTTTCTCTGCCGCGGCCCCACACAGAAATGTACAATAGAAATGGACTATATTATTATTTCATCTAATAAGATATATTTAAGCAACATGGGCAAAATGTATTAATAACTTGGGGCACGTTATGGACTGTAAGCAGCACACGTATACATAGTTTAACCCCTTAAACCACAGAGAGGTATGCAACACATTGCTCTGTAATGCACTGTGTACCCCTCAGTCACTCAATGGATTAAGTTATTCGTAAACGTGCGGCTTCTTTTAAATAAACATTTTGTTTTTGTCATTTTTATTTTACAGCTACAGAAGACAAGAAAGAAGAGAGGACAGAAGAGAAGAAAGAAGAGCGGAAAGAAGAGAAGACAGAAGAGAAGACAGAAGAGAAGACAGAAGAGAGGACAGAAGAGAAGAAAGAAGAGAAGACTGAAGAGAAGAAAGAAGAGAGGAAAGAAGAGAGGAAAGAAGAGAGGACAGAAGAGAAGAAAGAAGAGAGGACAGAAGAGAAGACTGAAGAGAAGAAAGAAGAGAGGAAAGAAGAGAAGACAGAAGAGAAGAAAGAAAAGACAGAAGAGAAGACAGAAGAGAAGAAAGAAAAGACAGAAGAGAAGACAGAAGAGAAGAAAGAGGAGAAGACAGAAGAGAAGACAGAAGAGAGGACAGAAGAGAAGAAAGAAGAGAGGACAGAAGAGAAGAAAGAAGAGAGGACAGAAGAGAGGAAAGAAGAGAGGACAGAAGAGAAGAAAGAAGAGAGGACAGAAGAGAAGACTGAAGAGAGGAAAGAAGAGAGGAAAGAAGAGAAGACAGAAGAGAAGAAAGAAAAGACAGAAGAGAAGACAGAAGAGAAGAAAGAGGAGAAGACAGAAGAGAAGACAGAAGAGAGGACAGAAGAGAAGAAAGAAGAGAGGACAGAAGAGAAGAAAGAAGAGAGGACAGAAGAGAAGACTGAAGAGAAGACTGAAGAGAAGAAAGAAGAGAAGGACAGAAGAGAAGAAAGAAGAGAAGGACAGAAGAGAGGACAGAAGAGAGGACAGAAGAGAAGACAGAAGAGAGGACAGAAGAGAGGACAGAAGAGAGGACTGAAGAGAGGACTGAAGAGAGGACAGAAGAGAAGAAAGAAGAGAAGACAGAAGAGAAGACAGAAGAGAAGATAGAAGAGAGGACAGGAGAGAAGACAGGAGAGAAGAAAGAAGAGAAGAAAGAAGAGAAGACAGGAGAGAAGACAGGAGAGAAGAAAGAAGAGAAGAAAGAAGAGAAGAAAGAAGAGAAGAAAGAAGAGAAGGACAGAAGAGAGGACAGAAGAGAAGAAAGAAGAGAGGACAGAAGAGAAGACAGGAGAGAAGAAAGAAGAGAAGAAAGAAGAGAAGAAAGAAGAGAGGACAGGAGAGAAGACAGGAGAGAAGAAAGAAGAGAAGACAGGAGAGAAGAAAGAAGAGAAGAAAGAAGAGAGGACAGGAGAGAAGAAAGAAGAGAAGACAGGAGAGAAGAAAGAAGAGAAGAAAGAAGAGAGGACAGGAGAGAAGAAAGAAGAGAAGAAAGAAGAGAAGACAGGAGAGAAGAAAGAAGAGAAGAAAGAAGAGAGGACAGGATAGAAGAAAGAAGAGAAGAAAGAAGAGAAGACTGAAGAGAAGAAAGAAGAGAGGACAGAAGAGAGGACTGAAGAGAGGACAGAAGAGAAGACTGAAGAGAGGACAGAAGAGAAGACAGAAGAGAAGAAAGAGGAGAGGACAGAAGAGAAGAAAGAAGTGAAGGACAGAAGTGAAGGACAGAAAAGAAGACAGAAGAGAGGACTGAAGAGAAGACAGAAGAGAAGACAGAAGAGAAGACTGAAGAGAGGAAAGAAGAGAGGACAGAAGAGAAGAAAGAAAAGACAGAAGAGAAGACAGAAGAGAGGAAAGAAGAGAAGAAAGAAGAGAGGACAGAAGAGAGACGGAAGAGAAGAAAGAAGAGAAGACAGAAGAGAGGACAGAAGTGAAGACAGAAGAGAAGAAAGAAGAGAGGACAGAAGAGAAGACAGAAGAGAAGAAAGAAGAGAAGAAAGAAGAGAAGAAAGAAGAGAGGACAGAAGTGAAGACAGAAGAGAGGACAGAAGAGAGGACAGAAGAGAGGACAGAAGAGAGGACAGAAGAGAAGACAGAAGAGAAGACAGAAGTGAAGACAGAAGAGAAGACAGAAGAGAAGACAGAAGTGAAGACAGAAGAGAAGAAAGAAGAGAGGACAGAAGAGAAGAAAGAAGAGAGGACAGAAGAGAAGACAGAAGAGAAGAAAGAAGAGAGGACAGAAGAGAAGACAGAAGAGAAGAAAGAAGAGAGGACAGAAGAGAAGACAGAAGAGAAGAAAGAAGAGAGGAAAGAAGAGAGGACAGAAGAGAAGACAGAAGTGAAGACAGAAGAGAAGAAAGAAGAGAGGAAAGAAGAGAGGAAAGAAGAGAAGACAGAAGAGAAGAAAGAAGAGAGGACAGAAGAGAAGACAGAAGAGAAGACAGAAGAGAAGAAAGAAGAGAGGAAAGAAGAGAAGACAGAAGAGAAGAAAGAAGAGAGGACAGAAGAGAGGACAGAAGGGAAGACAGAAGAGAGGACAGAAGTGAAGACAGAAGAGAGGAAAGAAGAGAAGAAAGAAGAGAAGACAGAAGAGAGGAAAGAAGAGAAGAAAGAAGAGAAGACAGAAGAGAGGACAGAAGAGAAGACAGAAGTGAAGACAGAAGAGAAGAAAGAAGAGAGGACAGAAGAGAAGACAGAAGAGAAGAAAGAAAAGACAGAAGAGAGGACAGAAGAGAGGACAGAAGAGAGGACAGAAGAGAAGAAAGAAGAGAAGACAGAAGAGAGGAAAGAAGAGAGGACAGAAGAGAAGAAAGAAGAGAAGACAGAAGAGAGGAAAGAAGAGAGGACAGAAGAGAAGAAAGAAGAGAGGACAGAAGAGAGGACAGAAGAGAGGAAAGAAGAGAAGAAAGAAGAGAAGACAGAAGAGAGGAAAGAAGAGAGGACAGAAGAGAAGAAAGAAGAGAAGACAGAAGAGAGGAAAGAAGAGAGGACAGAAGAGAAGAAAGAAGAGAAGACAGAAGAGAGGAAAGAAGAGAGGAAAGAAGAGAAGACAGAAGAGAAGACAGAAGAGAAGACAGAAGAGAAGACAGAAGAGAAGACAGAAGAGAGGAAAGAAGAGAAGACAGAAGAGAAGACAGAAGAGAAGACAGAAGAGAAGACAGAAGAGAGGAAAGAAGAGAGGACAGAAGAGAAGACTGAAGAGAAGACTGAAGAGAAGACAGGAGATAAGACAGAAGAGAAGAACGAAGATAAGAAAGAAGATAAGAAAGAAGAGAAGACAGAAGAGAAGAAAGAAGAGAAGACAGAAGAGAAGACAGAAGAGAGGACAGAAGAGAGGACAGAAGAGAGGACAGAAGAGAGGACAGAAGAGAGGACAGAAGAGAAGAACGAAGAGAGGAAAGAAGAGAAGAACGAAGATAAGAAAAAGAGAAGACAGAAGAGAGGACAGAAGAGAGGACAGAAGAGAAGAAAGAAAAGACAGAAGAGAAGACAGAAGAGAGGACAGAAGAGAAGAACGAAGATAAGAAAAAGAGAAGACAGAAGAGAGGACAGAAGAGAGGACAGAAGAGAAGAAAGAAAAGACAGAAGAGAAGACAGAAGAGAAGACAGAAGAGAGGACAGAAGAGAAGACAGAAGAGAAGACAGAAGAGAGGACAGAAGAGAGGACAGAAGAGAGGACAGAAGAGAAGACAGAAGAGAAGACAGAAGAGAAGACAGAAGAGAGGAAAGAAGAGAAGACAGAAGAGAAGACAGAAGAGAGGACAGAAGAGAGGACAGAAGAGAGGACAGAAGAGAAGAACGAAGATAAGAAAAAGAGAAGACAGAAGAGAGGACAGAAGAGAAGAAAGAGAAGACAGAAGAGAAGACAGAAGAGAGGACAGAAGAGAAGACAGAAGAGAGGACAGAAGAGAGGACAGAAGAGAAGACAGAAGAGAGGACAGAAGAGAGGACAGAAGAGAGGACAGAAGAGAGGACAGAAGAGAGGACAGAAGAGAGGACAGAAGAGAGGACAGAAAAAAAGACAGAAAAAAAGACAGAAAAAAAGACAGAAGAGAGGACAGAAGAGGAGAAAGAAAAGACAGAAGAGAGGACAGAAGAGAGGACAGAAGAGAGGACAGAAGAGAAGAAAGAAGAGAAGACAGAAGAGAGGAAAGAAGAGAGGACAGAAGAGAAGAAAGAAGAGAAGACAGAAGAGAGGAAAGAAGAGAGGACAGAAGAGAAGAAAGAAGAGAGGACAGAAGAGAGGACAGAAGAGAGGAAAGAAGAGAAGAAAGAAGAGAAGACAGAAGAGAGGAAAGAAGAGAGGACAGAAGAGAAGAAAGAAGAGAAGACAGAAGAGAGGAAAGAAGAGAGGACAGAAGAGAAGAAAGAAGAGAAGACAGAAGAGAGGAAAGAAGAGAGGAAAGAAGAGAAGACAGAAGAGAAGACAGAAGAGAAGACAGAAGAGAAGACAGAAGAGAAGACAGAAGAGAGGAAAGAAGAGAAGACAGAAGAGAAGACAGAAGAGAAGACAGAAGAGAAGACAGAAGAGAGGAAAGAAGAGAGGACAGAAGAGAAGACTGAAGAGAAGACTGAAGAGAAGACAGGAGATAAGACAGAAGAGAAGAACGAAGATAAGAAAGAAGATAAGAAAGAAGAGAAGACAGAAGAGAAGAAAGAAGAGAAGACAGAAGAGAAGACAGAAGAGAGGACAGAAGAGAGGACAGAAGAGAGGACAGAAGAGAGGACAGAAGAGAGGACAGAAGAGAAGAACGAAGAGAGGAAAGAAGAGAAGAACGAAGATAAGAAAAAGAGAAGACAGAAGAGAGGACAGAAGAGAGGACAGAAGAGAAGAAAGAAAAGACAGAAGAGAAGACAGAAGAGAGGACAGAAGAGAAGAACGAAGATAAGAAAAAGAGAAGACAGAAGAGAGGACAGAAGAGAGGACAGAAGAGAAGAAAGAAAAGACAGAAGAGAAGACAGAAGAGAAGACAGAAGAGAGGACAGAAGAGAAGACAGAAGAGAAGACAGAAGAGAGGACAGAAGAGAGGACAGAAGAGAAGACAGAAGAGAAGACAGAAGAGAAGACAGAAGAGAGGAAAGAAGAGAAGACAGAAGAGAAGACAGAAGAGAGGACAGAAGAGAGGACAGAAGAGAGGACAGAAGAGAAGAACGAAGATAAGAAAAAGAGAAGACAGAAGAGAGGACAGAAGAGAAGAAAGAGAAGACAGAAGAGAAGACAGAAGAGAGGACAGAAGAGAAGACAGAAGAGAGGACAGAAGAGAGGACAGAAGAGAAGACAGAAGAGAGGACAGAAGAGAGGACAGAAGAGAGGACAGAAGAGAGGACAGAAGAGAGGACAGAAGAGAGGACAGAAGAGAGGACAGAAAAAAAGACAGAAAAAAAGACAGAAAAAAAGACAGAAGAGAGGACAGAAGAGGAGAAAGAAAGATCTAAGTATCTAAAGTTCCCCCCCTTCACAGACGTCAGCGCTCTAGCTGACAGAAGCAGATCCCGGGACCGGACGGCAGCTCTTCAGCAGAGCCGAAGTAGCATTGTCTAAAAGACTTTGTAGACCGTTCCAGTGAAGTATTTCTTTCTAGATAATGCTATTTCGGCTCTACAGAAGAGCCATCTGGTCTTGGGACTTTAGATGTTTATATCTCTCAACCTATACATGTTTGGAAGACGGGACCTATGCCATTACATTAATATTTTTACTATCTGTAATATACAACTTTGTGAAAAGCAACCATTACTATCCTTTAATGCAGTCATTAAGGCAAATATCCTCCCAAATATTGGGAATTTCTGATTTTCAGTATGTACTAACAACAATATTTTTACTTGTATTAGTGGCAATGATCTGTTTGTTTAATACATAATGATGTGTTTGTTTGATAGATAATAATATATTTGACACATAATGATGTACTTGTTTGATACATAATGATATATTTGATACATAATGATGTGTTTGTTTGATACATAATGATCTATTTGATACATAATGATGCATATGTTTGATACATAATGATGTGTTTGTTTGATACATAATGATGTGTTTGATACATAATGATGTATATGTATTTGTTTGATACATAATGATGTATATGTTTGATACATAATGATGTGTTTGTTTGATACATAATGATCTATTTGATACATAATGATGCATATGTTTGATACATAATGATGTGTTTGTTTGATACATAATGATCTATTTGATACATAATGATGTATACGTTTGATACATAATGATGTGTTTGCTTGATACATAATGATCTATTTGATACATGATGTGTTTGATACATAATGATGTGTTTGTCTGATACATAATGATGTGTTTGATACATAATGATGTGTTTGATACATAGTGATGTATTTGATACATACTGATATATTTGATATATAATGATGTATTTGTTTGATACATAATGATGTGTTTGATTGATACATTTATACTTTTTTCAGACTGTGGAGGAAACGGAGGAGGAAAAAGAGGTTGCTGTACGGGGCACCTATGCTCCTTATTATAGGTGGTTTGTTTGGACTGAGATAATTTACTAAAATTTGTTATGATGACCCACACACCCCCTTTCTCTGACTTCTTCTTGTGAAAAGCTGACCAGGTCGGTCCTCCGCTTGTCAGAGAAATGAAATGTTCTCCCATCCTGGTCAGTCTCTGGCATAATGGGCCATAGACTGTAACTGTCACAAGTCCATTCATGGTCAGAATCCCAAGAAATGGGCATAAAATATCACATCTCCCTGTTCTGGTCAAACAAACCTACTGGCTCCTTCTGAAGAGAAGAAGCTGTTATCAGGGAAAGGGCTGAAGGAAATAGGACTTTATATCTTAGAAATGCAGGGCTCATTGATAGAGAACATAGGGCCATACAAATGAGGCTAGAGGACAAGCCAGCTGCACTAGAGGGGAAAATAACAATTCCCCAAACTCTCATTGATTTAAATGGTGCTTGTTCTCCAGCATATTGTGGGTTAAACTCCCCACTGGCACACATACGGTTAATTCTATTAACAATGAACACATTTTAGGTACTCTGGATGTATTTATATTGGGGCTTAGGGTCCATACATTACTTTCTATAGCTGCGTTGGCTGATCAGAGATCCGATAGAATCTTTAGTTCTTTGTCATGTTAGTAACAGGGTAACGAGTCACCAGGGTAACACAAGGAAAGTGACAACTCACTGCTGATAGTTACCATCCACCTTTGTGATGTGCAGGGAGCGACACAGGAAATGGGGATTGAAAAATGTGAGGGAGTAGCATGAGACACTGGGGAGAGGACTGAGATCTTCATGTCGGGGGGTCATACTGGAGAAATGGGATCGAATAAAATTATATAAATGTCTTCCCCTCCCCTCTATATACACAGATAGCACACCGCCATGACAG
>CM074724.1:1525056-1552556 GCA_037306005.1 Rhinophrynus dorsalis | reverse complement strand
TGTGATTGGTTTGTGCTTGGTTTGTGCTTGGTTTGTGCTTGGTTTGTGTTTGGTTTGTGATTGGTTTGTGCTTGGTTTGTGTTTGGTTTGCGCTTGGTTTGTGTTTGGTTTGTGCTTGGTTTGTGCTTGGTTTGTGCATGGTTTGTGCTTGGTTTGTGATTGGTTTGTAGTTGGTTTGTGCTTGGTTTGTGATTGGTTTGTGCTTGGTTTGTGATTGGTTTGTGATTGGTTTGTAGTTGGTTTGTGCTTGGTTTGTGCTTGGTTTGTGTTTGGTTTGTGTTTGGTTTGTGCTTGGTTTGTGCTGGTTTGTGTTTGGTTTGTGTTTGGTTTGTGTTTGGTTTGTGCTTGGCTTGTGCATGGTTTGTGATTGGTTTGTGATTGGTTTGTAGTTGGTTTGTGCTTGGTTTGTGCATGGTTTGTGCTTGGGTTGTGTTTGGTTTGTGTTTGGTTTGTGCTTGGTTTGCGATTGGTTTGTAGTTGGTTTGTGCTTGGTTTGTGCTTGGTTTGTGATTGGTTTGTGCTTGGTTTGTGTTTGGTTTGTGCTTGGTTTGTGATTGGTTTGTGATTGGTTTGTGCTTGGTTTGTGTTTGGTTTGTGTTTGGTTTGTGCTTGGTTTCTGCTTGGTTTGTGCTGGTTTGTGCTAGGTTTGTGTTTGGTTTGTGCTTGGTTTGTGTTTGGTTTGTGTTTGGTTTGTGCTTGGTTTGTGCATGGTTTGTGATTGGTTGGTGCTTGGGTTGTGTTTGGTTTGTGTTTGGTTTGTGTTTGGTTTGTACTTGGTTTGTACTTGGTTTGTGATTTGTTTGTGATTGGTTTGTGCTTGCTTTGTGCTTGGTTTGTGATTGGTTTGTGCTGGTTTGTACTTGGTTTGTACTTGGTTTGTGATTTGTTTGTGATTGGTTTGTGCTTGCTTTGTGCTTGGTTTGTGATTGGTTTGTGCTGGTTTGTGTTTGGGTTGTGATTGGTTTGTGTTTGGTTTGTGTTTGGTTTGTGTTTGGTTTGTGATTGGTTTGTGATTGGTTTCTACTTTAGTTGTGATTGGTTTGTGCTTGGATTGTGTTTGGTTTGTGTTTGGTTTGTGCTTGGTTTGTGCTTGGTTTGTGCTTGGTTTGCGATTGGCTTGCGCTTGGTTTGTGATTGGTTTGTGATTGGTTTGTGCTTGGTTTGCAATTGGTTTCTGCTTGGTTTGTGTTTGGTTTGTGATTGGTTTGTGATTGGTTTGTAGTTGGTTTGTGTTTGGTTTGTGCTTGGTTTGTGCTTGGTTTGTGTTTAGTTTGTACTTGGTTTGTGTTTGGTTTTTGCTTGGTTTGTGTTTGGTTTGTGCTTGGTTTGTGCATGGTTTGTGCTTAGTTTGTGCTTAGTTTGTGCATGGTTTGTTCTTGGTTTGTGCTTGGTTTGTGTTTGGTTTGTGCTTGGTTTGTGCATGGTTTGTGCATGGTTTGTGATTGGTTTGTGCTTGGTTTGCGATTGGTTTGTAGTTGGTTTGTGCTTGGTTTGTGATTGGTTTGTGATTGGTTTATGCATGGTTTGTGCTTGGTTGGTGCTTGGGTTGTGTTTGGTTTGTGTTTGGTTTGTGTTTGGTTTGTGATTGGTTTGTGCTTGGTTTGTGTTTGGTTTGTGCTTGGTTTGTGATTGATTTGTGCTTGGTTTGTGTTTGGTTCGTGATTGGTTTGTGATTGGTTTGTACTTGGTTTGTGATTGATTTGTGATTGGTTTGTGTTTGGTTTGTGCTTGGTTTGTGTTTGGTTTGTGTTTGGTTTGTGATTGGTTTGTGCTTGGTTTGTGCTTGGTTTGTGTTTGGTTTGTGATTGGTTTGTGATTGGTTTGTGCTTGGTTTGCGATTGGTTTGTGATTGGTTTGTGCTTGGTTTGTGATTGGTTTGTGCTTGGTTTGTGCATGGTTTGTGATTGGTTGGTGCTTGGGTTGTGTATGATTTGTGTTTGGTTTGTGTTTGGTTTGTGATTGGTTTGTGATTGGTTTGTGCTTGGTTTGTGCTTGGTTTGTGTTTGGTTTGTACTTGGTTTGTGATTGGTTTGTGTTTGGTTTGTGCTTGGTTTGTGTTTGGTTTGTGATTGGTTTGTGCTTGGTTTGTGTTTGGTTTGTGCTTGGTTTGTGTTTGGTTTGTGTTTGGTTTGTGCTTGGTTTGTGTTTGGTTTGTGATTGGTTTGTGTTTGGTTTGTGCTTGGTTTGTGCTTGGTTTCGGCTTGGGTTGTGATTGGTTTGTGTTTGGTTTCTGCTTGGGTTGTGATTGGTTTGTGCTTGGTTTGTGCTTGGATTGTGTTTGGTTTGTGATTGGTTTGTGATTGGTTTGTGCTTGGATTGTGTTTGGTTTGTGCTTGGTTTGTGTTTGGTTTGTAGTTGGTTTGTGCTTGGTTTGTGCATGGTTTATTCTGCGTTTGTGTTTGGTTTGTGCTTGGTTTGTGAATGGTTTGCGATTGGTTTGTGCTTGGTTTGCGATTGGTTTGTAGTTGGTTTGTGCTTTGTGATTGGTTTGTGTTTGGTTTGTGCATGGTTTGTGCTTGGTTTGTGTTTGGTTTGTGCTTGGATTGTGCTTGGTTTTTGCTTGGTTTGTGAGTGGTTTGTGCTTGGTTTGTGCATTGTTTGTGATTGGTTGGTGCTTGGTTGGTGCTTGCTTTGTGATTGGTTTGTTCTTGGTTTGTGATTGGTTTGTGTTTTGTTTGTGCTTGGTTTGTGTTTGGTCTGTGCTTGGCCTGTGCTTGATTTGTGCTTGGTTTGTGCTTGGTTTGTGTTTGGTTTGTGCTTGGTTTGTGATTAGTTTGTGCTTGGTTTGTGCTTGGTTTGTACTTGGTTGGTGCTTGGTTTGTGTTTGGTTTGTGTTTGGTTTGTGCTTGGTTTGTACTTGGTTGGTGCTTGGTTTGTGTTTGGTTTGTGATTGGTTTGTGTTTGGTTTGTGTTTGGTATGTGCTTGGTTTGTGTTTGGTATGTGCTTGGTTTGTACTTGGTTTGTGCTTGGTTTGTGTTTGGTATGTGCTTGGTTTGTGTTTGGTTTGTGCTTGGTTTGTGCTTGGTTTGTGTTTGGTTTGTGTTTGGTTTGTGTTTGGTTTGTGATTGGTTTGTGTTTGGTTTGTGTTTGGTATGTGCTTGGTTTGTACTTGGTTTGTGCTTGGTTTGTGTTTGGTATGTGCTTGGTTTGTGTTTGGTTTGTACTTGGTTTGTGATTGGTTTGTGTTTGGTATGTGCTTGGTTTGTGTTTGGTTTGTACTTGGTTGGTGCTTGGGTTGTGCTTGGTTTGTGTTTGGTTTGTGTATGGTTTGTGATTGGTTTGTGCTTGGTTTGTGTTTGGTATGTGCTTGGTTTGTGTTTGGTTTGTGTTTGGTTTGTGCTTGGCTTGTGATTGGTTTGTGCCTGGTATGTGTTTGGTTTGTGCTTGGTTTGTGTTTGTTTTGTGTTTGGTTTGTGCTTGTCTTGTGATTGGTTTGTGCTTGGTATGTGTTTGGTTTGTGCACACAACAAAACAGACACAAATATAAAGGACAAGAATAATGTAAATAAAAAGGTATTAAAAAGTCCAAAAGAAAGCCAAACCAACATCAGCAAAGTCCAATCAAAGTAAAAAAAACTCATGGATATCTAGAAGATAGCAGCTTCCTCAATGGTGTCCTTTGTAGCTTCTTTACCTCAGTATGTATGTATAAATAAATATATATATATATATATATATATATATATATATATATAGATTGATTGATAGATATAGATATATATATATTGTGACAGGTCCCCTGTGCCCCGACAGGGCACACCTGTCTGAATAGCTTATTCCCAGGAGCCAAACCACCAATGTCAGCCTGATATTGAAGATTCAGTCCACTAACACCTTTCCCCCCAAGAACATCAGACGACAAGACACTTGAGGTAAAAACAGGAACTCCTTTATTTGGACACACACAGGGTTTATATACAGGTCTGTTAACACAGTCAACCAATAGCAGATGAGATTCATAAAACTCCCAATATTACTGGGACTTAATTACAGTAACACAATAGAATACAAACACACAGTCCTCTATCAGACCTGCTAGGGCAATTACATTTACATCAGTGACTGACATAATACAATCAGTTTCACAAAGCAACAAATGGAAACACATAACCCCAGGAAACCTACTTTACATATAAACAATAGCAAAGCACACAATGGGTGAGGCAATAGGCTATTTCACTCCCAGTCTCTAGATGTTGTCCCATGTAGCCACTGCCCCACCCCAAATACATAATAGAGTCTAATGTCTGGTGCCACCTTGGAGTCTGTTCGACACCCTTCTCCATTCTGTGGTTTGGCCCATGGTTCTGTATGGCCAAATGGCCGCTCCATTTCCAGGCCCCCCCCAAACCAAAAGAGCCCCTGGTTCACAAGTGACAGCGTTCCATCACATATCTCCCCCCAGATAAAATCCGACAGACCCGGCGTTACCCTAACAGGTTTGCCGGCTGCTGTTCAAACGGCCCCATAAAATCCACATGTCCGCCCGTCGAGTCCATTGGGGTAGGCCACTCTCTGGGTAGGCAGCCCTCCTTTGAAGTGTGGGCTCATGGCAGCATTCCAGGGTAGTGGAGGCCTGGTTCGTAGTCCGTGGGTAAGAGGCAAACCTCCACACCTCGGCAGTAGGTCAGCAGTTTTAGCACCATCGGCAGGCATGAGGAACCACTGACTTGTACTTGGTGGGTTGGAGTCTCTGTTACCCCTAACAGGAAGGCCAAGGGGTTTACATCATCTGGGCCATGCTGCTGTCCCTTTCCAGCCTCCGTTACCACAATCTCCGTGCCCAGCCTTCTCAGGCCTCTTAGCAGGCACACGTCTTTCTCCAATCTCCCACCCACAATTAACAAAAGGCGTAGGTCCACTTGGCTCTGGGCCAGCTGCCAAGCATTTTCTGGGACACCAGGGGGTGACCACAGTCTCCTCTACCTGAATTAAGCAACAGTCCCCCAGGGCTGAATCTGTACAATTCTTTTCTTATGGAACTGTCACAGAGGGAGGGCAGAGACCAGCGGTACTCTGCCCGGCTGGCGGCGCTTCAGCCAGATTTGCCCCACTCACATGGTCATCTCCTGACTAGCGCAGTAGAACATTAGGTGCGCTAATCCACAAGTAAATGTATAAATATCTCACACCGGATCACTAGTACTTACCGCTCCTGACTAGCGCAGTAGAACATTAGGTGCGCTAATCCACAAGTAATGTATAAATATCTCACACCGGATCAGTAGTACTCACCGCTCCTGACTAGCGCAGTAGAACATTAGGTGCGCTAATCCACAAGTAAATGTATAAATATCTCACACAGGATAAGTAGTACTCACCACTCCTGACTAGTGCAGTAGGACATTAGGTGCGCTAATCCACAAGTAAATGTATAAATATCTCACACCGGATCAGTACAACTCACCGCTCCTGACTAGCGCAGTAGAACATTAGGTGCGCTAATCCACAAGTAAATGTATAAATATCTCACACTGGATCACTACTACTCACCGCTCCTGACTAGCGCAGTAGAACATTAGGTGCGCTAATCCACAAGTAAATGTATAAATATCTCACACCGGATCAGTACAACTCACCGCTCCTGACTAGTGCAGTAGGACATTAGGTGCGCTAATCCACAAGTAAATGTATAAATATCTCACACCGGATCACTACTACTCACTGCTCCTGACTAGCGCAGTAGAACATTAGGTGCACTAATCCACAAGGAAATGTATAAATATCTCACACCGGATCACTACTACTCACTGCTCCTGACTAGCGCAGTAGAACATTAGGTGCGCTAATCCACAAGTAAATGTATAAATATCTCACACCGGATCACTAGTACTCACCGCTCCTGACTAGCGCAGTAGAACATTAGGTGCGCTAATCCACAAGTAAATGTATAAATATCTCACACCGGATCACTAGTACTCACCGCTCCTGACTAGCGCAGTAGAACATTAGGTGCGCTAATCCACAAAGAAATGTATAAATATCTCACACCGGATCACTAGTACTCACCGCTCCTGACTAGCGCAGTAGAACATTAGGTGCGCTAATCCACAAGTAAATGTATAAATACCTCACACCGGATCACTAGTACTCACCGCTCCTGACTAGCGCAGTAGAACATTAGGTGCGCTAATCCACAAGGAAATGTATAAATATCTCACACCATTACCTGCCACAAACAAAGCAATACACTATTGAATGGTGGTGGTTGGGGGTCAGTGTATAACATTGTTTAGTTCAGGCTTGGTAGGGGGCATTGGTGGAACATTAATATGTTAATCACGTCTCTGACTCCCAGGCACGTGCACACATAGACACCAAGGGGGGCTTGAGCACCTGCCCTTTTTGTCCAAAGTGCCCTCGTGCCCTTTTAACAAAAAAAAATAATAATAGTAATTATGAGAAGTGCCCTTTTTTTTCATTTGAGCCCCTGCCCCCCATAATGTCTGTGCACGGCTAACTCCTATTAGACACAACGTGGGGTAGCAGTGGGGTGAAGTTTATGCATTTTGGGGATTTGTAGTCCTGAATCACTAGACACTGACAACTGCTTCTCAGCTTAAAACTAGAAATCGCTACAGAACTGAAGGAGAATGTTATCACTTGGCTCTTTACACATATGTATACAATGTAACAAGTCATTCACCTGGACAGACTTAACTCTGTGTATCAATACAATGTAACAAGTCCTTCACCTGGGCAGACTTAACTCTGTGTATCAATACAATGTAACAAGTCCTTCACCTGGGCAAACTTAACTCTGTGTATCAATACAATGTAACAAGTCATTCACCTGGGCAGACTTAACTCTGTGTATCAATACAATGTAACACGTCATTCACCTGGGCAGACTTAACTCTGTGTATCAATACAATGTAACAAGTCCTTCACCTGGGCAGACTTAACTCTGTGTATCAATACAATGTAACAAGTCATTCACCTCGGCAGACTTAACTCTGTGTATCAATACAATGTAACAAGTCATTCACCTGGACAGACTTAACTCTGTGTATCAATACAATGTAACAAGTCATTCACCTGGGCAGACTTAACTCTGTGTATCAATACAATGTAACAAGTCATTCACCTGGGCAGACTTAACTCTGTGTATCAATACAATGTAACAAGTCATTCACCTGGGCAGACTTAACTCTGTGTATCAATACAATGTAACAAGTCATTCACCTGGGCAGACTTAACTCTGTGTATCAATACAATGTAACAAGTCATTCACCTGGGCAGACTTAACTCTGTGTATCAATACAATGTAACAAGTCATTCACCTGGTCAGACTCAGCTCTGTGTATCAATACAATGTAACAAGTCATTCATCTGGTCAGACTCAGCTCTGTGTATCAATACAATGTAACAAGTCATTCACCTGGGCAGACTTAACTCTGTATATCAATACAATGTAACACGTCCTTCACCTGGGCAGACTTAACTCTGTGTATCAATACAATGTAAGAAGTCATTCACCTGGGCAGACTTAACTCTGTATATCAATACAATGTAACAAGTCCTTCACCTGGGCAGACTTAACTCTGTGTATCAATACAATGTAAGAAGTCATTCACCTGGGCAGACTTAACTCTGTGTATCAATACAATGTAACACGTCCTTCACCTGGGCAGACTTAACTCTGTGTATCAATACAATGTTACAGGTCATTCACCTGTGCAGACTTAACTCTGTGTATCAATACAATGTTACAGGTCATTCACCTGTGCAGACTTAACTCTGTGTATCAATACAATGTAACACGTCCTTTACCTGGGCAGACTTAACTCTGTGTATCAATACAATGTTACAGGTCATTCACCTGGGCAGACTTAACTCTGTGTATCAATACAATGCAACAAGTTATTCACCTCGGTAGACTTAACTCTGTGTATCAATACAATGTAACAAGTCATTCACATGGACAGACTCAGCTCTGTGTATCAATACAATGTAACACGTCCTTCACCTGGGCAGACTCAGCTCTGTGTATCAATACAATGTAACAAGTCATTCACCTGGACAGACTATCACAGTGCCCATGATTTCATTTTCTGCTGTGCCTGTCCTGTAGTATGGTATGAGCTGCATGACTCTGACTTGAGCCATCTGCGGGTGAACGTCCCTGATGTTGCGCTTGCTATTTTATACTTCCTGTCAGTTTAGTGATATTGCTCCACCTACCGGCATCAACTTTATAGCCTGGCCGCAAACTGGGCTTAGTCGCCCTTTTGTGGTGTTTCTATGCGCATTGCTGTGTTGCTTGTCTGTCCCTTGCTTGGCGTCTGTTCTGGTGTTCGATCCTCGGCTTGTCTGACTACCCATTCCGGTTGTGACCTGTGGCTCCTTCTGACTACCTGATCCGTGTATGACTCCGGCTTGTCCAACTACCCCCTCCATGTTGACCTCGGCTGTGGTTGACTACCCGATCCAGCTTCTGACTGTGGCCTGTCTGACTACGCTCTGTGTTTGTTATTGCTCCGGTCTGACTACCACTTGTCTGGATAATTTAAGGGCGCGCTCCTTTCTTTTGGCACTTAACTACCAGACTGGTAGTATTGCAGTTGCTTCCGCTAAGCCTAGTTTGTTGCCTTCATTGTGCGTTACCTATCTGCCCATCCATACTAGCGCATGTTCACTGTTGCCTCCGCTCAGTCAAGCCGTTACCTCTGACAGGCAAGTGCAGATGTCTTGCCTGTGGCCTCCTCTCTGTGCGCTCCTACCGGCTGCCTTTCCTAAGCACTCATGTAACGGGCCATAGGCCATTACTAATGGCCTCACAAAGCAAGCTGAGCCGTGGGACCGAACAGGAGTTATTTTCCCTTTGTGTATTCAACCCCTGGTTAACTAATGGGACTTTCGAACATTCGAACTTAAGACTGGTCATATCTCGGACATTCGGGATACGAGGTATTATGCCTGGATGCTTGGTGAACGGGTCCCGGAATGGCAGGAACGTTCGTTCGGTTGTCGAGCCATCGAAGAACCACCGTCGGGATTGGTTGACACTTCGAATATCCAATTCACGGATTGGCCGGTTTTCAAGCCAGCACAATTACAATAGTGGACAAGGGGGTTTTGGGACTCAGCTATTGTCTTCCACCAAAATGTGTATTAAGAATCATTAAACCTACCCCCTGCTGGGATTCCTGACTAGCTAAATTTAATCACGTCTGGCCACTCTGGGGTGGTGTAAGCTGGGCTGGGGGGAAATGGACCAGTCGGGTTTGACATAGTTTTGTAGTTCCCCTGCCCATTGGCTCACACCCAAGCCCAGCTCTTACGTCCATCGCCCCTCCCAGTCCCATTGTTGTATTGTCCTGTGTGTGTATAAAAGATGCTGTTGAGTTCAATAAAGTGTGTTCGTTTGGGAGCAGGCAGTCTCCGTGTGTCGTGCTTGCCTGGATGGTTTAAAGGGTCCACTCTGATCCCCATCCTACGAGGCGCTTTAGAGCAGTTCACTATTTGTTTCTGCGGATCTCGCCTTCGATCCTCGACCTCTTCGAACCTTTGTCCTGTGGCGCTCTACGAGGATTCGGTGATCGAGCCCGCTGCTGTTCGACGTACTCGATTCTGTCTCGGAGATTGCTGTCCATGGCAAATGAATGGTGTGTCGACCACGAAGGTCGCCGTCCAACCGGGGTGTTTGACTGAGGGTAGCCGACCTCGAGAGCAGAGAATCCGGAAACGACAGCCCAGGACTTCCCAGCTACCTGGGTTACCGTTATAACTCACTCTGTTGCCTGGAGTAGTGCTATTTGCAGATTGCCTGTATCTGCTGACTACCCCCCTCTGTGACCCCGCTGGGTATCACTACACCTACAGCTACCCAAAAGCTCCATCTGACTTTCCATTCTCTGGGATTATCTGGTACGCTCCTTTACAGTCTCAGTGTTCAGTTGCCTATGAACTCTGTGTATCAATACAATGTAACAAGTCATTCACCTGGACAGACTCAACTCTGTGTATCAATACAATGTAACAAGTCATTCACTTGGACAGACTCAACTCTGTGTATCAATACAATGTAACAAGTCATTCACCTGGTCAGACTCAGCTCTGTGTATCAATACAATGTAACAAGTCATTCATTTGGACAGACTCAACTCTGTGTATCAATACAATGTAACAAGTCATTCACCTGGTCAGACTCAACTCTGTGTATCAATACAATGTAACAAGTCATTCACCTGGGCAGACTCATCTCTGTGTATCAATACAATGTAACAAGTCATTCACTTGGACAGACTCAACTCTGTGTATCAATACAATGTAACAAGTCATTCACTTGGACAGACTCAACTCTGTGTATCAATACAATGTAACAAGTCATTCACCTGGTCAGACTCAACTCTGTGTATCAATACAATGTAACAAGTCATTCACCTGGGCAGACTCAGCTCTGTGTATCAATACAATGTAACAAGTCATTCACTTGGACAGACTCAACTCTGTGTATCAATACAATGTAACAAGTCATTCACCTGGTCAGACTCAGCTCTGTGTATCAATACAATGTAACAAGTCATTCATCTGGTCAGACTCAGCTCTGTGTATCAATACAATGTAACACGCCATTCACCTGGACAGACTCAACTCTGTGTATCAATACAATGTAACAAGTCATTCACCTGGTCAGACTCAGCTCTGTGTATCAATACAATGTAACAAGTCATTCATCTGGTCAGACTCAGCTCTGTGTATCAATACAATGTAACACGCCATTCACCTGGACAGACTCAGCTCTGTGTATCAATACAATGTAACAAGTCATTCACCTGGTCAGACTCAGCTCTGTGTATCAATACAATGTAACAAGTCATTCACTTGGACAGACTCAACTCTGTGTATCAATACAATGTAACAAGTCATTCACCTGGACAGACTTAACTCTGTGTATCAATACAATGTAACACGCCATTCACCTGGTCAGACTCAACTCTGTGTATCAATACAATGTAACAAGTCATTCACCTGGGCAGACTCATCTCTGTGTATCAATACAATGTAACAAGTCATTCACTTGGACAGACTCAACTCTGTGTATCAATACAATGTAACAAGTCATTCACTTGGACAGACTCAACTCTGTGTATCAATACAATGTAACAAGTCATTCACCTGGTCAGACTCAACTCTGTGTATCAATACAATGTAACAAGTCATTCACCTGGGCAGACTCAGCTCTGTGTATCAATACAATGTAACAAGTCATTCACTTGGACAGACTCAACTCTGTGTATCAATACAATGTAACAAGTCATTCACCTGGTCAGACTCAGCTCTGTGTATCAATACAATGTAACACGCCATTCACCTGGACAGACTCAACTCTGTGCATCAATACAATGTAACAAGTCATTCACCTGGTCAGACTCAGCTCTGTGTATCAATACAATGTAACAAGTCATTCACCTGGTCAGACTCAGCTCTGTGTATCAATACAATGTAACAAGTCATTAATCTGGTCAGACTCAGCTCTGTGTATCAATACAATGTAACAAGTCATTCACTTGGACAGACTCAACTCTGTGTATCAATACAATGTAACAAGTCATTCACCTGGTCAGACTCAGCTCTGTGTATCAATACAATGTAACAAGTCATTCACCTGGTCAGACTCAACTCTGTGTATCAATACAATGTAACAAGTCATTCACTTGGACAGACTCAACTCTGTGTATCAATACAATGTAACAAGTCCTTCACCTGGTCAGACTCAACTCTGTGTATCAATACAATATAACAAGTCATTCACCTGGTCAGACTCAACTCTGTGTATCAATACAATGTAACAAGTCATTCACCTGGGCAGACTCATCTCTGTGTATCAATACAATGTAACAAGTCATTCACTTGGACAGACTCAACTCTGTGTATCAATACAATGTAACAAGTCATTCACTTGGACAGACTCAACTCTGTGTATCAATACAATGTAACAAGTCATTCACCTGGTCAGACTCAACTCTGTGTATCAATACAATGTAACAAGTCATTCACCTGGGCAGACTCAGCTCTGTGTATCAATACAATGTAACAAGTCATTCACTTGGACAGACTCAACTCTGTGTATCAATACAATGTAACAAGTCATTCACCTGGTCAGACTCAGCTCTGTGTATCAATACAATGTAACAAGTCATTCATCTGGTCAGACTCAGCTCTGTGTATCAATACAATGTAACACGCCATTCACCTGGACAGACTCAACTCTGTGTATCAATACAATGTAACAAGTCATTCACCTGGTCAGACTCAGCTCTGTGTATCAATACAATGTAACAAGTCATTCATCTGGTCAGACTCAGCTCTGTGTATCAATACAATGTAACACGCCATTCACCTGGACAGACTCAGCTCTGTGTATCAATACAATGTAACAAGTCATTCACCTGGTCAGACTCAGCTCTGTGTATCAATACAATGTAACAAGTCATTCACTTGGACAGACTCAACTCTGTGTATCAATACAATGTAACAAGTCATTCACCTGGTCAGACTCAACTCTGTGTATCAATACAATGTAACAAGTCATTCACCTGGGCAGACTTAACTCTGTGTATCAATACAATGTAACAAGTCATTCACCTGGGCAGACTCAACTCTGTGTATCAATACAATGTAACAAGTCATTCACCTGGGCAGACTCAGCTCTGTGTATCAATACAATGTAACAAGTCATTCACTTGGACAGACTCAACTCTGTGTATCAATACAATGTAACAAGTCATTCACTTGGACAGACTCGACTCTGTGTATCAATACAATGTAACAAGTCATTCACCTGGACAGACTCAGCTCTGTGTATCAATACAATACAAAAAGTCATTCGCTTGGGCAGACTCTGCTCTGTGTATCGATACAATGTAACAAGCCATTCACCTGGACAGACTCAGCTCTGTGTATCAATACAATACAAAAAGTCATTCGCTTGTGCAGACTCATCTCAGTGTATCAATACAATGTAACAAGCCATTCACCTGGACAGACTCAGCTCTGTGTATCAATACAATACAAAAAGTCATTCGCTTGGGCAGACTCTGCTGTGTGTATCGATACAATGTAACAAGCCATTCACCTGGACAGACTCAGCTCTGTGTATCAATACAATACAAAAAGTCATTCGCTTGGGCAGACTCAGCTCTGTGTATCAATACAATGTAACAAGTCATTCACCTGGACAGACTCAGCTCTGTGTATCAATACAATGTAACAAGTCATTCACCTGGTCAGACTCAGCTCTGTGTATCAATACAATGTAACAAGTCATTCATCTGGTCAGACTCAGCTCTGTGTATCAATACAATGTAACAAGTCATTCACCTGTGCAGACTTAACTCTGTGTATCAATACAATGTAACAAGTCATTCACCTGGACAGACTCAGCTCTGTGTATCAATACAATGTAACAAGTCATTCACCTGGGCAGACTCAGCTCTGTGTATCAATACAATGTAACAAGTCATTCACCTGTGCAGACTTAACTCTGTGTATCAATACAATGTAACAAGTCATTCACCTGGGCAGACTCAGCTCTGTGTATCAATACAATGTAACAAGTCATTCACCTGGACAGACTCAGCTCTGTGTATCAATACAATGTAACAAGTCATTCACCTGGGCAGACTCAGCTCTGTGTATCAATACAATGTAACAAGTCATTCACCTGTGCAGACTTAACTCTGTGTATCAATACAATGTAACAAGTCATTCACCTGGGCAGACTCAGCTCTGTGTATCAATACAATGTAACAAGTCATTCACCGGGGCAGACTCATCTCTGTGTATCAATACAATGTAACAAGTCATTCACCAGGGCAGACTCATGTCAGTGTATCAATACAATGTAACAAGTCATTCCCCTGGGCAGACTCGGCTGTATGTAACAATCAATGTAACAAGTGGTATTAGAAATGCCCAATACAGGACACACATTTTCACTAGTTGTCTGGAGGAGCGCACGTCTGTTATGTTTTGTTTTGCACTTCGGGTTTTGGCCTAATACTTGGGGGGTTTTGAGAACCTTTTTATTCCGTGCTGCTATCTATCCTATAGCCACTCTATTTGATTGTAATTATACCTATAATATGAATATGATATGAGCATGTGAGCTATTGTCTTTCTTCTTGTTTTTGTATATCTCCTTCACTCATTTTAGATGCTTCTCACTTATTCTATCGATCACTCATATAACACATTAATGCTGCATCGCACTAGTTCGTTATCTCTTCCTTATTCTTGTAGGCCTTTACTTTCATGGCTTCTGGTCTGTCTGGGCTTGCACACACCCTATCTGTAATTCACTTTACCTCTTAAGGCCTGTGGTGGGGGTGGAAATGTTACCTGTAAGGAGAGCTGGTGGATCCACAGTCCACTTGGATTGGTATCCACTTTCTTCAGGCCTACAGAGTTTCTTTATACCAGGTGAGTCCATCGTTACACCTTTTTCCTCAGTTGTATGTCCCTTGTTTTAATTACACACATTGGGACCCACGGGCAACAAAACTAAAACGAAAACACTCCTAAAGGGTTAATCCTACACGTATATTATATCATCTCTTTTATATTAGATAGGGTTTTATAGGGGTATCGGAGTAGGACTTTGATGTCCCTTGATGGGGATGGCAAGCTTACTCATTTTTGTGGCCAAAATAATGGAAACGAAATCATCATATTTCTGAACACAGTGGTATTAGAAATGCCCAATACAGGGCACACATTTGCACTATTTGTCTGGAGGAGCGCAGGTCTGTTATGTTTTGTTTGTATTTTAGGTTTTGGCCTAATACTTGGGGGGACTGAAGAACCCTCATTCCTTGCTGCTATCTATCCTATAGCCACTTCATTTGAATGTAATTCTACTTATAATATGTATATGTTATAGTGAGATAGCGCTGTCAGCTGTTCTCATTTCTGTGTATCAATACAATGTAACAAGTCATTCACCTGGTCAGACTCAGCTCTGTGTATCAATACAATGTAACAATACATTCACCTGGACAGACTCAGCTCTGTGTATCAATACAATGTAACAAGTCATTCACCTGGGCAGACTCATCTCTGTGTATCAATACAATGTAACAAGTCATTCACCTGGTCAGACTTAACTCTGTGTATCAATACAATGTAACAATACATTCACCTGGGCAGACTCAGCTCTGTGTATCAATACAATGTAACAAGTCATTCACCTGGGCAGACTTAACTCTGTATATCAATACAATGTAACACGTCATTCACCTGTGCAGACTTAACTCTGTATATCAATACAATGTAACAAGTCATTCACCGGGGCAGACTTAACTCTGTGTATCAATACAATGTAACAATACATTCACCTGGGCAGACTCAGCTCTGTGTATCAATACAATGTAACAAGTCATTCACCTGGGCAGACTCAGCTCTGTGTATCAATACAATGTAACAAGTCATTCACCTGGGCAGACTCAGCTCTGTGTATCAATACAATGTAACAAGTCATTCACCTGGTCAGACTCATCTCAGTGTATCAATACAATGTAACAAGTCATTCACCTGGGCAGACTTAACTCTGTGTATCAATACAATGTAACAAGTCATTCACCTGGGCAGACTCGGCTTTGTGTATCAATATAATGTTACAGGTCATTCACCTGGACAGACTTAACTCTGTGTATCAATACAATGTAACAAGTCATTCACCTGGGCAGACTCAACTCTGTGTATCAATACAATGTTACAGGTCATTCACCTGGGCAGACTTAACTCTGTGTATCAATACAATGTAACAAGTCATTCACCTGGGCAGACTCAGCTCTGTGTATCAATACAATATCACAGGTCATTCACCTGGGCAGACTTAACTCTGTGTATCAATACAATGTAACAAGTCATTCACCTGGGCAGACTCAGCTCTGTGTATCAATACAATGTAACAAGTCATTCACCTGGGCAGACTTATCTCTGTGTATCAATACAATGTAACAAGTCATTCACCTGGACAGACTTAACTCTGTGTATCAATACAATGTAACAAGTCATTCACCTGGGCAGACTCAGCTCTGTGTATCAATACAATGTCACAGGTCATTCACCTGGGCAGACTTAACTCTGTGTATCAATACAATGTAACAAGTCATTCACCTGGTCAGACTCAGCTCTGTGTATCAATACAATGTAACAAGTCATTCACCTGGTCAGACTCAGCTCTGTGTATCAATACAATGTAACAAGTCATTAATCTGGTCAGACTCAGCTCTGTGTATCAATACAATGTAACAAGTCATTCACTTGGACAGACTCAACTCTGTGTATCAATACAATGTAACAAGTCATTCACCTGGTCAGACTCAGCTCTGTGTATCAATACAATGTAACAAGTCATTCACCTGGGCAGACTCAGCTCTGTGTATCAATACAATATAACAACTCATTCATCTGGGCAGACTCAGCTCTGTGTATCAATACAATGTAACAAGTCATTCCCTTGAGTAGACTCTGCTCTATATATCAATGCATTCTAAAAAGTAATTCGCCTGTCTAGACTCAGATTTGTGTATCAATACACCCCCACCTAGAATATGCTGTTCAATTCTGGGCGCCTTTTCTGAAAAAGGACATTACGGAACTAGAGAGAGTGCAGAGGAGGGCTACAAAACTAGTAAGGGGAATGGAAAGTTTTAGTTATGAAGAAAGGCTAGAAAAGTTAAACTTGTACACACTAGAGAAACGGCGTCTTAGAGGGGATATGATAACACTATATAAATATGTTCAGGGCCCATATAAAGGGTTCTCCAAAGACCTGTTCATTAACAGAACAGTACACAGGACAAGGGGCCACCCGCTTAGACTTCAGGAAAGGAGATTTAGTCTACAGCAGCAGAAGGGTTTCTTTACAGTAAGGACAATAAAGGTATGGAATTCACTGCCTGAGGAGGTGGTACTATCAAATACATTAGATGCCTTTAAAAAGGGCCTGGGTACTTATTTAAAAGAGCAGAAGATAGAGGGCTATGTACGTTAGTATTGGGATTAATATTTATTTAGTGCTTGTTGATCCAAGGAGAAAAGGAAAAATCTGATTGCCATTTGGAATCAATGAGGAATTTCCCCACCATTCAAAGCAGAATTTGAAATTGCTGAAATAAGGGAAAAGGGTTGAACTTGATGGATGCAAGTCATTCTCCTGGACAGACTCAGCTCTGTGTATCAATACAATGTAACACATCATTCCAAAAGTCCAAAAGAGACTGGAAAAGGTTATGGTGAATAAAGCACCTGGACCTGATGGTATACACCCAAAGGAACTTAAGAAACTTAGTTCAGTAATAGCAAAACCATTAAACTTAATATTTATTGATTCTCTTTCATCAGGTATAGTGCCCTGTGATTGGAGGAAATCTGATGTAGTTCCATTGTTTAAAAAGGGAACAAGATCCAAACCAGGACATTACTGACCTGTGAGCTTGACTTCCATAGTGGGTAAGATACTAGAAGGATTACTAACTGACAGTATTCAGATCTATGTGACTTCCATAGTGGGTAAGATACTAGAAGGGTGACTAACTGACATTATTCAGATCTATGTAACTTCCATAGTGGGTAAGATACTAGAAGGGTTACTAACTGACACTATTCAGAACTATGTGACTTCCATAGTGGGTAAGATACTAGAAGGGTTACTAACTGACAGTATTCAGATCTATGTAACTTCCATAGTGGGTAAGATACTAGAAGGGTTATTAACTGACAGTATTCAGTACTATGTGACTTCCATAGTGGGTAAGATACTAGAAGGGTTATTAACTGACACTATTCAGAACTGTGTGACTTCCATAGTGGGTAAGATACTAGAAGGGTTACTAACTGACACTATTCAGAACTATGTGACTTCCATAGTGGGTAAGATACTAGAAGGGTTACTAACTGACACTATTCAGAACTATGTGACTTCCATAGTAGATAAGATACTAGAAGGGTTACTAACTGACAGTATTCAGATCTATGTGACTTCCATAGTGTGTAAGATACTAGAAGGGTTACTAACTGACAGTATTCAGTACTATGTGACTTCCATAGTGGGTAAGATACTAGAAGGGTTACTAACTGACAGTATTTAGAACTATGTGACTTCCATAGTGGGTAAGATACTAGAAGGGTTACTAACTGACACTATTCAGAACTGTGTGACTTCCATAGTGGGTAAGATACTAGAAGGGTTACTAACTGACACTATTCAGAACTGTGTGACTTCCATAGTGGGTAAGATACTAGAAGGGTTACTAACTGATAGTATTCAGAACTATGTGACTTCCATAGTGGGTAAGATACTAGAAGGGTTATTAACAGACACTATTCAATACTAGGTGACTTCCATAGCGGGTAAGATACTAGAAGGGTTACTAACTGACACTATTCAGAACTATGTGACTTCCATAGCGGGTAAGATACTAGAAGGGTTACTAACCGACAGTATTGAGTACTATGTGACTTCCATAGTGGGTAAGATACTAGAAGGGTTACTAACTGACAGTATTCAGAACTATGTGACTTCCATAGTGGGTAAGATACTAGAAGGATTACTAACTGACACTATTCAGAACTATGTGACTTCCATAGTGGGTAAGATACTAGAAGGGTTACTAACTGACAGTATTCAGAACTATGTGACTTCCATAGTGGGTAAGATACTAGAAGGGTTACTAACTGACACTATTCAGAACTATGTGACTTCCATAGCGGGTAAGATACTAGAAGGGTTACTTACTGGCACTATTCAGTACTATGTGACTTCCATAGTGGGTAAGATACTAGAAGGGTTACTAACTGACACTATTCAGAACTATGTGACTTCCATAGTGGGTAAGATACTAGAAGGGTTACTAACTGACACTATTCAGAACTATGTGACTTCCATAGCGGGTAAGACACTAGAAGGGTTACTAACTGACACTATTCAGAACTATGTGACTTCCATAGTGGGTAAGATACTAGAAGGGTTACTAACTGACACTATTCAGAACTATGTGACTTCCATAGCGGGTAAGACACTAGAAGGGTTACTAACTGACACTATTCAGAACTATGTGACTTCCATAGCGGGTAAGACACTAGAAGGGTTACTAACTGACACTATTCAGAACTATGTGACTTCCATAGCGGGTAAGACACTAGAAGGGTTACTAACTGACACTATTCAGTACTATGTGACTTCCATAGTGGGTAAGATACTAGAAGGGTTACTAACTGACAGTATTCAGTACTATGTGACTTCCATAGTGGGTAAGATACTAGAAGGGTTACTAACTGACACTATTCAGAACTATGTGACTTCCATAGTGGGTAAGATACTAGAAGGGTTACTAACTGACACTATTCAGAACCATGTGACTTCCATAGTGGGTAAGATACTAGAAGGGTTACTAACTGACAATATTCAGAGCTATGTGACTTCCATAGTGGGTAAGATACTAGAAGGGTTACTAACTGACATTATTCAGAACTATGTGACTTCCATAGTGGGTAAGACACTAGAAGGGTTACTAACTGACAATATTCAGAGCTATGTGACTTCCATAGTGGGTAAGATACTAGAAGGGTTACTAACTGACACTATTCAGAACTATGTGACTTCCATAGCGGGTAAGACACTAGAAGGATTACTAACTGACACTATTCAGAACTGTGTGACTTCCATAGTGGGTAATATACTAGAAGGGTTACTAACTGACACTATTCAGTACTACGTGACTTCCATAGTGGGTAAGATACTAGAAGGGTTACTGACTGACACTATTCAGTACTATGTGACTTCCATAGTGTGTAAGATACTAGAAGGGTTACTGACACTATTCAGAACTATGTGACTTCCATAGCGGGTAAGATACTAGAAGGATTACTAACTGACACTATTCAGAACTATGTGACTTCCATAGTGGGTAAGATACTAGAAGGGTTACTAACTGACAGTATTCAGAACTATGTGACTTCCATAGTGGGTAAGATACTAGAAGGGTTACTAACTGACACTATTCAGTACTATGTGACTTCCATAGTGGGTAAGATACTAGAAGGGATACTAACTGACACTATTCAGTACTATGTGACTTCCATAGTGGGTAAGATACTAGAAGGGTTACTAACTGACACTATTCAGAACTATGTGACTTCCATAGTGGGTAAGATACTAGAAGGGTTACTTACTGGCACTATTCAGTACTATGTGACTTCCATAGTGGGTAATATACTAGAAGGGTTACTAACTGACACTATTCAGTACTATGTGACTTCCATAGTGGGTAAGATACTAGAAGGGTTACTGACTGACACTATTCAGTACTATGTGACTTCCATAGTGTGTAAGATACTAGAAGGGTTACTGACTGACACTATTCAGTACTATGTGACTTCCATAGCGGGTAAGATACTAGAAGGGTTACTAACTGACACTATTCAGTACTATGTGACTTCCATAGCGGGTAAGATACTAGAAGGATTACTAACTGACACTATTCAGAACTATGTGACTTCCATAGCGGGTAAGATACTAGAAGGGTTACTAACTGACAGTATTCAGAACTATGTGACTTCCATAGTGGATAAGATACTAGAAGGGTTACTAACTGACACTATTCAGAACTATGTGACTTCCATAGTGGGTAAGATACTAGAAGGGTTACTTACTGGCACTATTCAGTACTATGTGACTTCCATAGTGGGTAAGATACTAGAAGGGTTACTAACTGACAGTATTCAGAACTATGTGACTTCCATAGTGGGTAAGATACTAGAAGGGTTACTAACTGACACTATTCAGAACTATGTGACTTCCATAGTGGGTAATATACTAGAAGGGTTACTAACTGACACTATTCAGTACTATGTGACTTCCATAGTGGGTAAGATACTAGAAGGGTCACTAACTGACACTATTCAGAACTATGTGACTTCCATAGTAGATAAGATACTAGAAGGGTTACTAACTGACAGTATTCAGATCTATGTGACTTCCATAGTGGGTAAGATACTAGAAGGGTTACTAATTGACACTATTCAGAACTATGTGACTTCCATAGTGGGTAAGATACTAGAAGGGTTACTAACTGACAGTATTCAGAACTATGTGACTTCCATAGCGGGTAAGATACTAGAAAGGTTACTAACTGACACTATTCAGTACTGTGACGTCCATAGCGGGTAAGATACTAGAAGGGTTACTAACTGACACTATTCAGTACTATGTGACTTCCATAGTTGGTAAGATACTAGAAGGGTTACTAACCGACAGTATTGAGTACTATGTGACTTCCATAGTGGGTAAGATACTAGAAGGGTTACTAACTGACACTATTCAGTACTATGTGACTTCCATAGTGGGTAAGATACTAGAAGGGTTACTAACTGACAGTATTCAGTACTATGTGTCTTCCATAGTAGATAAGATACTAGAAGGGTTACTAACTGACACTATTCAGAACTATGTGACTTCCATAGTGGGTAAGATACTAGAAGGGTTACTAACTGACACTCTTCAGTACTATGTGACTTCCATAGTGGGTAAGATACTAGAAGGGTTACTAACTGACACTATTCAGTACTATGTGACTTCCATAGTGGGTAAGATACTAGAAGGGTTACTAACTGACACTATTCAGAACTATGTGACTTCCATAGTGGGTAAGATACAAGGGATTACTAACTGACAGTATTCATTACTATGTGACTTTCATAATGGGTAAGATACTAGAAGGGTTACTAACTGACAGTATTCAGAACTATGTGACTTCCATAGTGGGTAAGATACTAGAAGGGTTACTAACTGACACTATTCAGAACTATGTGACTTCCATAGTGGGTAATATACTAGAAGGGTTACTAACTGACAGTATCCAGAACTATGTGACTTTCATAGTGGGTAAGATACTAGAAGGGTTATTAACTGACACTATTCAGTACTAGGTGACTTCCATAGTGGGTAAGATACTAGAAGGGTTACTAACTGACACTATTCAGCACTATGTGACTTCCATAGTGGGTAAGATATTAGAAGGTTTACTAACTGACACTATTCAGAACTATGTGACTTCCATAGTGGGTAAGATACTAGGAGGGTTACTAACTGACACTATTCAGAACTATGTGACTTCCATAGCGTGTAAGATACTGGAAGGGTTACTAACTGACACTATTCAGAACTATGTGACTTCCATAGTGGGTAAGATATTAGAAGGGTTATTAACTGACACTATTCAGTACTATGTGACTTCCATAGTGGGAAAGATACTAGAAGGGTTACTAACTGACACTATTCAGTACTATGTGACTTCCATAGTGGGTAAGATACTAGAAGGGTTACTAATTGACACTATTCAGTACTATGTGACTTCCATAGTGGGTAAGATACTAGAAGGGTTACGAACTGACAGTATTCAGAACTATGTGACTTCCATAGCGGGTAAGATACTAGAAAGGTTACTAACTGACACTATTCAGTACTGTGACGTCCATAGCGGGTAAGATACTAGAAGAGTTACTAACTGACACTATTCAGCACTATGTGACTTCCATAGTGGGTAAGATATTAGAAGGTTTACTAACTGACACCATTCAGAACTATGTGACTTCCATAGCGTGTAAGATACTGGAAGGGTTACTAACTGACACTATTCAGAACTATGTGACTTCCATAGTGGGTAAGATATAAGAAGGGTTATTAACTGACACTATTCAGTACTATGTGACTTCCATAGTGGGAAAGATACTAGAAGGGTTACTAACTGACACTATTCAGTACTATGTGACTTCCATAGTTGGTAAGATACTAGAAGGGTTACTAACCGACAGTATTGAGTACTATGTGACTTCCATAGTGGGTAAGATACTAGAAGGGTTACTAACTGACACTATTCAGAACTATGTGACTTCCATAGTGGGTAAGATACTAGAAAGGTTACTAACTGACACTATTCAGTACTATGTGACTTCCATAGTGGGTAAGATACTAGAAGGGTTACTAACTGACAGTATTCAGTACTATGTGTCTTCCATAGTAGATAAGATACTAGAAGGGTTACTAACTGACACTATTCAGAACTATGTGACTTCCATAGTGGGTAAGATACTAGAAGGGTTACTAACTGACACTATTCAGTACTATGTGACTTCCATAGTGGGTAAGATACTAGAAGGGTTACTAACTGACACTATTCAGAACTATGTGACTTCCATAGTGGGTAAGATACAAGGGATTACTAACTGACAGTATTCATTACTATGTGACTTTCATAATGGGTAAGATACTAGAAGGGTTACTAACTGACAGTATTCAGAACTATGTGACTTCCATAGTGGGTAAGATACTAGAAGGGTTACTAACTGACACTATTCAGAACTATGTGACTTCCATAGTGGGTAAGATACTAGAAGGGTTACTAACTGACAGTATCCAGAACTATGTGACTTTCATAGTGGGTAAGATACTAGAAGGGTTATTAACTGACACTATTCAGTACTAGGTGACTTCCATAGTGGGTAAGATACTAGAAGGGTTACTAACTGACAGTATTCAGAACTATGTGAAGATAAACAATATTATTAGTCGGAGTCAGCGTGGTTTTATGGAGAATCGATCATGTCAGTCTAATTTACTTGCATTTTACAAAAGAGTAGTAATTTGGACAGGGGAATTGCTATAGATGTATTATATTTGGATTTTGCAAAAGCCTTTTATAAAGTGCCTCACAACAGGTTACTGAATAAATTAAAAGGCTTCGGTTTGGGTGGTGTTATCTGTACATGGAGTGAGAACTGGTTAAATGATGGCAGAGAGTTGTTGTAAATGGAACCTTTTCCACTTAAGTGTAAAGTTATAAGTGGGGTGCCACAGGGTTTAGTCCTGGGCCAGTGCTTTTTAATTTGTTTATTAATGATCTAGAAGTGGGAATTGAAAGTCACATCTAATCTTTGCTGATGACACTAAGCTATGTAAGGAAATACATACAGAGCTGGATGATTTATCTCTACAGAAGGATTTAGATAAACTAAGTGAATGGGCAGAAAAGTGGCAGATGACATTTAATGTAGATAAATGTAAGGTTATGCATTTGGGCTGTAGAAACAAACTTGCTACATATACTCTAAATGGGAAACAACTTGGGGAATCCTCATTAGATAAAGATTTAGGTGTACTCATAGACAATAGACTTCACAGCAGTGTGCAGAGTCACTCAGCTGCTGTAACAGCAAATAGAGTACTAGCCTGCATAAAAAGAGGTGTAGGTGCATGGGATGGGAATATTATCCTACCGCTGTATAAATCCTTGGTTAGGCCTCATCTAGAATATGGAGTACAATTTTGGGTGCCAGTTCTTAAAAAATACATTGTTGAACTGGAAAAGGTGCAGAGACGTGCAACAAAACCGATAAAGGGATTGGAGGATCTGAGTTATAAACAGAAACCAGCCAAATTGGGTATGTTTACATTAGAGAAGTTTTACAGTAAGGGCAGTAAAGTTATGGAATTATTTGACTCAGGATGTTGTACTTGCAGATACTGTAACTACTTTCAAAAAAGTAACAGATGCCTATCCAGCACAGAACAATAGTGAGAACTATGACAGATGGTTTCAGTGCAGAGAGGATGTTGATCCAGGGAAATATCTCACTGTCATTTGGAGTCAGGAAGGATTGGTTTTTACCCACTTGTTGTTAAACTGGAAATTGCTCCAGAGGGTTTTTTTTTTTTTTGCTTCCTCTGGAACAACGGCGGAGTTTTGGCCTGGGCTGTACTTGATGGACGCATGTCTTTTTTTCAGCCTCATTAACTATGTTACCTGGACAGACTCTGTTTTATGTATCAAAACAATATAAAAAGTAATTCACCTGACCAGACTCGACTTTCTTCATCAGTGCAAAGTAACAATACATTCACCTGGGCAGACTCATCTCTATGTATCAATACAATGTAACAAGTCATTCACCTGGGCAGACTCAGCTCTGTGTATCAATACAATGTAACAAGTCATTCACCTGGGCAGACTCATCTCTATGTATCAATACAATGTAACAAGTCATTCACCTGGGCAGACTCAGCTCTGTGTATCAATACAATGTAACAATACATTCACCTGGGCAGACTCATCTCTATATATCAATACAATGTAACAAGTCATTCACCTGGGCAGACTTATCTCTATATATCAATACAATGTAACAATACATTCACCTGGGCAGACTCATCTCTATATATCAATACAATGTAACAAGTCATTCACCTGGGCAGACTCAGCTCTGTGTATCAATACAATGTAACAATACATTCACCTGGGCAGACTCAGCTCTATGTATCAATACAATGTAACAATACTTTCACCTGGGCAGACTCAGCTCTGTGTATCAATACAATGTAACAATACATTCACCTGGGCAGACTCAGCTCTGTGTATCAATACAATGTAACAAGTCATTCACCTGGGCAGACTCATCTCAGTGTATCAATACAATGTAACAAGTCATTCACCTGGACAGACTTGACTCTGTGTATCAATAAAATGTAACAAGTCATTCACCTGGGCAGACTCAGCTCTGTGTATCAATACAATGTAACAAGTCATTCACCTGGGCAGACTCATCTCTGTGTATCAATACAATGTAACAAGTCATTCACCTGGTCAGACTCAACTCTGTGTATCAATACAATGTAACAAGCCATTCACCTGGACAGACTTGACTCTGTGTATCAATAAAATGTAACAAGTCATTCACCTGGGCAGACTCATCTCTGTGTATCAATACAATGTTACAGGTCATTCACCTGGACAGACTCAGCTCTATGTATCAATACAATGTTACAGGTCATTCACCTGGGCAGAATCATCTCTGTGTATCAATACAATGTAACAAGTCATTCACTTGGGTAGACTTGACTCTGTGTATCAATATAATGTAACAAGTCATTCACCTGGACAGACTCAACTCTGTGTATCAATACAATGTAACAAGTCATTCACCGGGGCAGACTTAACTCTGTGTATCAATACAATGTAACAAGTCATTCACCTGGACAGACTCATCTCTGTGTATCAATACAATGTAACAAGTCATTCACCTGGTCAGACTCAGCTCTGTGTATCAATACAATGTAACAAGTCATTCATCTGGTCAGACTCAGCTCTGTGTATCAATACAATGTAACACGCCATTCACCTGGACAGACTCAGCTCTGTGTATCAATACAATGTAACAAGTCATTCACCTGGTCAGACTCAACTCTGTGTATCAATACAATGTAACAAGCCATTCACCTGGACAGACTTGACTCTGTGTATCAATAAAATGTAACAAGTCATTCACCTGGGCAGACTCATCTCTGTGTATCAATACAATGTTACAGGTCATTCACCTGGACAGACTCAGCTCTATGTATCAATACAATGTAACAAGTCATTCACCTGGGCAGAATCATCTCTGTGTATCAATACAATGTAACAATACATTCATCTGGGCAGACTCAGCTCTGTGTATCAATACAATGTAACAAGTCATTCACTTGGGTAGACTTGACTCTGTGTATCAATATAATGTAACAAGTCATTCACCTGGACAGACTCAACTCTGTGTATCAATACAATGTAACAAGTCATTCACCGGGGCAGACTTAACTCTGTGTATCAATACAATGTAACAAGTCATTCACCTGGACAGACTCATCTCTGTGTATCAATACAATGTAACAAGTCATTCACCTGGACAGACTCGGCTTTGTGTATCAATACAATGTAACAAGTCATTCACCTGGACAGACTCGGCTTTGTGTATCAATACAATGTAACACATCCTTCACCTGGACAGACTCGGCTTTGTGTATCAATACAATGTAACAAGTCATTCACCTGGACAGACTCATCTCTGTGTATCAATGTAACAAGTTATTCAAGAGAGAGACACAGGAAGAGTGTGACTGAATACAATAGACAGTCAGCATGAGACAGAGACTGCAAGGGAGAATAAGTAAGTGAGACAGTTAGACAGAGAGTAAGAGTGAGAGAGAGACAGATCATGAATGAGAGAGTGAGTGTAAGTGAGGCAAATGCAGTGAGAGTCTGTAACAGACAGAGAGAGTAAGAGAAGACAGTATGTACACATACATATACACACACAGATATATATATATATCTACATCTATGGATACATCTCACCTCTGCTTGTAGGCATCTCTCTCCTCTATATATAGATCTATCCTCTATCTGTACACACATATACATATATATATATATACACACACACAGATACATAAATATTTACATATAAACATCTCACCTCTGCTTGTAGGCATCTCTCTCCTCTATATATAGATCTATCCTCTATCTGTACACATATATATATATATACACACAGATACATAAATATTTACATATACACATCTCACCTCTGCTTGTAGGCGTCTCTCTCTCTCTTCACCTTCCCCAGCACATTGTACAGAGCTCGGATTTCCGGTGTTATTGTATCGATCTGAACTCCG